>PVHT020000080.1:16908976-16966218 GCA_004024745.2 Catagonus wagneri
GTCCTGTTTTGATTTGTGGTTGCCCTGTTTTTTAAGTATGCTAACATCTTCTTATATCTGCTTACTGTGGCCTGATAACCATATAGGCTAAAACACATCATTAATAAAAGAAAACAGAAAAAAAAGGTTGATTTTTCCTTAAAGTTAAAAAAAAAGAAAAAAAAATCAGAAACGAAGTAATAGACTATGTTTTCCTTCTGTTTGTTTGTTTTAAATGGGGAGCGTGAGCATGTGAGAGTCAGGATATTTGCATACACTAATTAGTTCAGGGAGTCGCCCCACCATCTGAGATCAGGATCTTCACCTGTAAAGCGTGGGGTGGGATGAAAGTGAGAAAGGCTGGGACCCGGGACTAAGGACACTTGGTTGCCGTGCTTGCAACAGGATCCATGTCTCCGAGCGATGGAATACGAAGAAACTCTAAGGGACTAAAAATAACTGCATGTTAGGGCAGCTGAGGCAAATTGTGGACAGGATACAAAGAGACTCACATCCCAACAGCCACGTCGGAGGTGTCAGAAGCAAAAGCAGGGCACTGTGGGTGCACCCTGCACACAGCACCACCCAGGGGTGGGCAGACCATGCAAGTCACCCTCCTGCCCAACGCTGGACTTGCCCTTACCCTCAGCCCGTGTAACCAACGCAGTCCCCCGCTCAGGAAACCATTACTTGTTTTCACTCCCTTGTGCTGCAGGAGGAGCCCCCATAAAGCTTTGCCTGAATTTCTGGTACGGGCTGTTATTAATTTCTGTTGATTCAAGGGTACAAGAACCCAGCTCAGAATCAAAGGGATCCTAAAGTTTCTGGAGCTGGAGTTGGAAATGACCTTATTTTCTCTACCTTTGCCTATGAGTTATCCATTTATTGCGCCCTGATTTTGAGGCTGATAAAGTCCTTCAGAGCAAGTGCTAGAGAAACTAGGAGAGAGAGAGTATTTACTACCCCAGGGAGGCAAATTTTGAAATCATTTCCATTCTGAGTATCTCTGAGAGAACATACCCAGTAGGTTTACAGGCACCTATCAGATGGTAAGGCAGGTGGCAGGAGTTAATGACGGCATTCTCACCAAAGAGCCTAGAAAAGAGTTGCCTCCATGAATATGCAGTAGTAGCAATTTAATTGTATTTCAAAAGAAGTTACATTTAGTATCTATATAATACCACGAACAACTGCCTGGAAATGGGATTTTACTGTCTCACTTTACTTTAAAATATTGTTTGCTTTTTTTCCCCATTGGGTCTGCTTATTTAAAACTTCAAAAATAAGTTGGATAGACTGTGCCATGAGCAGTTTCCAGTCATGTTACTCAGGCCATTCAGTTTTATTTAACAAAGAGAATAGTTAATAATATCACACATTAGAGCTCCCACTGTGGTGCAGTGGAAACGAATCAGACTAGTATCTGTGAGGATGTGGGTTCAATCCCTGGCCTCGCTCAGTGGGTTAAGGATCCGGTGTTGCCATGAGCTATGGTATAGGTTGCAGACGCGGCTCAGATCACACGTTGCTGTGGCTGTGGTATAGGCCAGCAGCTGTAGCTCTGATTCAACACCTAGCCAGGGAACTTCCATATGCTGCAGGTGCGGCCTTAAAAAAAAAAAAAGGGAATCACCCATAAACAGGTCATTATTAACTGTGCTTTCATTTAAATGAAGAGCCACAATAACTGTCCTAAGGGAACTCAGTGAGCCAGTGGCACAGAGAGAAAAGCCACCCAGCTGTCAGTTCTATAGTCAAAAGTGTCACTCTCTTTAAAGCAAAAGTTCTCCTGTGTTTTGCAGGAGACATCAGAAGTGTTTACTTTTTTCTTTGTATATAATGGAAACAGTGAACTTTTATCTTTCTTAGCACAGGGAGTCGCTCTAATGATGATCAGGTTTTACTTCCTGCTTCCTGACACCTGTGAAGTACTGTTTTTCTGAGTGGAAATATCTAAGGATATGGGAGAGAAAGATGGAAAACTTAACTACTGAAAAATACCCAGTCCCCCCATTCAAAAAGATGGCCCTAAGCAAGTAACTTCTTGACGGGAGATAATCTTTTCTGTTTCCTGTGTGAAACACAAAATATACTTTAAATATAAAATGTAACATGAGTACAAAAAATGTAAATAAAACTGTGAGGGAGTTCTCTTCTGGCTCAGCAGGTAAAGGATCTGGTGTTGTCACTGCAGCAGTTTGGGTTGCTGATGTGGTGCAGGCTCATTACCTGGCCTGGGAACTTCCACATGTCAAGGGTGTGGTCAAAAGAACATGAAGTGATATGAAATTGAGAGCGGCCATAAGAGAAAGTGACATGGTTCAGTAATATATGTGTATATGAGATTGATCTTTTTGTGCTTTTGGTTATATATCTGAAATGCTACAGAAATTAATGAATTGGCTTCTCTATTTTGACAATTAGAAGAAAGGCACTAAATTTGTATTTAGAAGTTGTATTCCAGTTGTATTCTAGAATTGGTTTCAGGAGTCCTACTATAAATATATTAGTGTATCAAAAGTTATGGGAGTTCCCGTAGTGGTTCAGTGGTTAACGAATCCGACTAGGAACCATGAGGTTGTGGGTTCGATCCCTGGCCTTGCTCAGTGGGTTAAGGATCTGGCATTGCCGTGAGCTGTGGTGTATGTTGCATATGCAACTCAGATCTGGCATTGCTGTGGCTGTCGCGTAGGCTGGCAGCTGTAGCTGCAGTTCAGCCCCTAGCCTGGGAACCTCCATATGCCGCGGGTGCGGCCCTAAAATACCAAAAAAAAAAAAAAAAGGAAAGAAAGAAAAGAAAAAGTTATGAAGATGACTTTTAGGGAAAATGAAATCTCCTACTATTTTAACTTTGACTCTTTTTGTTATTTATATATCCATCTTGGCCTCCTTCCGATGAATCTGAAATATTGGATATAGAAGGAAAAATTTATTAGGCTTATCTTACAGAATTTTGGACAAGACCAAAATGATGATTTACCTTCCAAATTTAATTAATGGTGGCATATGATTTTAAGCTTATTAAGCATAATAAGGAGTTTATTTTAAAATGTCATCTTGTGGGGAACCCAGTTCAGAAAAGAAAATAACAGTTTTAAGTCCCAGTTCAATGGCAAGTATGTGTTGTTACCTTACTGCTCATTAGCTGGAAAGTTCAAACTTTTCCCTTATACTGTCCTTGGCTTTACAACTCCATGCTAATGCACCTTCTGAAAATCTGCTTGGGTCATTTCTGCTTCAGACATTATCATTAAGGATAAAAAGTTTCAAATCTGCAATTTCAGGTGATTATGTTTATACAGTTGGGAGAATAGTGGAATAATTTAAAAAACAGCACAATTTTGTGTATATGCATTGACTCCCACTTCCGTAGTGAATGGATTTTTATGTTCCTAGGATGTCATGCTACTGTCGTCAGACTCTAGTCACCCATTGATAATGACAATTGCATTGATTGCTTCAGAATCAGCTTGACCTCCTGTGACTAATTAGCTTCCCATTGCAGACTTCATTCAAAAAAAACCCCAAAAAACACAAACCTAGAATTGCTGATATTTCTTTCTCATTCAATGCCCAAAGTCCCCATACACTTTTAGACTGAAATGCTGTCCTGAGATAGAGCTTTTCTTGAGACAGAGAAATAGAACTTTTACCCCAGATGTTTAAATAGTCTTTTTAGGCTTCATTATTCTTTCCTTAGACATTTATTGTCATTTTTATAAGCGCCACTTAAGCAGGTTGTGATTGAGAATACAGCTTCTCCCAGCCCAAATTTAAAACTCATCTTATTCCTGGGACTTTTACCTAATAGTGATCGATCCACTCTCTCTCCAGCTTACTCCTCTGCTACCTTAGGTATGTCTTGTTTCAGGAAGTTAATCATGAAAGCTATTAATTTAAACTAAACTGAACCATGGGAGTTCCATGATAATATGAAAAAGGAAGAAAAGCGCTATAGATCATAGCAGCCAGCCAATAAAAGGGGGGGATGGTGACATTCCTAACAAGTGAGGCTGTGGAATAAGGCAAATGTGGATTTGCCTGAGTTATAAATTTGTCACCTTCTTGTTGTGTGATAATGGTCAAGGTATTTCATTCCTTCAGGTCCATTTTTCACATCCCTAAAATGGTGTTGCTGATGAACAAATATTTTACAAAAGCATGTGTGTTGTTATTATTATTATATCATGCTGAGTCAGTAAAAAAAATCATTTAAAACAGATTGTTAGAATTCATTTCTCAACATGATGGACTAAGAGAGAACAAACTTATCTTTGTGACATAAACAGTGGAAGAGAGAGTAAAATGTGCAAAACAACTGTCATCAAACAGTGTAAAGTGTGATTTCCGAGAGAAGAAAGACAAATGAAATGAATACAACTGTACAACCACCCTGAATTTCTGCCTCAGAACACACTTTGGAATGTGGTATAGGGAGGGCCACCTCCAGAGGAGGAGGTTATACTTCATGAGGTGAGGAAACCAATATCAGAATTCAGTGAGGCTCTTAGCCACAAGTTGCAAAGGAGAGTTCTGAGAAAGACTGAGCTAAGTCCCCACCTACTTCCTCACCCCCCAAAATGGGGAAAGAGTTCCCTTGAGCCTTTGCTGAATCCTAAGATGTGCATGTATTTGGTAAAACTCTGCAAGGCAGAGCAAAGAACCACTGAGCAATGAGCTGAACACAGAAGAGGGAGCTTTTGAGCTCAAGTCAGACAGAATAGAGTCTTTACTGATCAAATACATCAGAGACAACTCAGAAAGGTCATGTGTTGTTGTAAGATTAAACTATAAACTATATGTAGAATAAAGATTACCCTTGGCCCACCCAAACAGATAGTAAAAACAAATCTTAAAGGATCAGGTAATTCAAAAACAACCAAATTACTTGCTGGAACAAATCTCAGTAGTGTTAGAAAAAGACAACTATGGATTTTACGGATTTTAAATCCATAAAATCATTGTCATTACACACAATGTCTAGCATCCAATCAAAAACCTACTATATGTGGCAAGAATTTGAATAGAGTAATTCATACCCAGAAAAAAAAATCATTCAATAAAAATAAAACCAGGAATTATAGATATGATAGAATTAGCAAACGAGGACTTCTAAGTGAGGCTTATAGTTAATGAATTTAATGCAAAACATGAACACAAATGAGAGAAATAGAAAAGGTAAAAAAGACAAAAATAGAAAGAAATACTTAAATGTGGAAAAGTATAAGAAATGAGAAATCCATGAGAGATTCATGAATTGTTAGAAATTATGGAAGAACCCATGGAAATAGAAACTTTTCAATCCAAAATGAAACACACAGAGGGAAAAAGACTGAAAAAAGTAACAAAGAATATTTAAATCTGAAACAAAGTGTCAAGAATCTGAAGCCAGATGAACAGGAATAAAAACATACCAAAGCACATTATAGTCAAATTGCTGAAAACTAGAGACAAAGTGAAGATATTAGAAACCACCAGGGGAAAAAAAAAAGACGCGGGAGGGAAAAGTTAATAATCATCTCAGGCTTTATTTTCAGAAGATAATGGAAAAATATCTCTAGCGTGAAAAAAAAATCCAATCAAGACGTCCTTTAAACATGGAGATGGAGTTTTTTTAGACACACTGAAGCTTGTGGATCTTATTGCCAGCACATCTGCAGTATAAGAAATGTTATGAGAAGTTCTTCAGATGGAAGGAAAGGACACCAGATGGAAATCTGCACCTACATAAAGGAGTGAAGAGTGCCAGAAGTTTTAAATACATGAGAAAATAGGATGGTATTTTTTCCAGTTTAAAAGGTTTCTTTAGAGCATAATTGATTGTGTAATAAAATTTATAACAGCATGTTGTGAGATTTTTAACATATGTAGAAATAAAATGTATGGTAACAATAGCACAAAGGACAGAAAGTAAGAAATGGCAGTATACTGCTCTGCGTTATGTGATTCTTACATTGTATGTGAAGCAATATGATAGTGCTTTGAAGACAGACTGTTACAAATTAAAGGTACATATTGTCAACCACAAAGCAATCAATAAAAATAGAACCAAAAGGAGTAACTTGTAATGCAGTAAGGGAGATGAAATGTAATGACTAATCAATTAAATCCCCCCAAGGTGGTGGGGGGAACAAGGAAAGGGAATGAAAGAATTATAAACAATAGCAAGGTGGTAGACTTAAACTCAACCCCAACAATAATTACATTAAATGTAAATGGTTTAACTAGAAAGAGAGATATGAGATTAGATTGGACAAAACAAAAGATAAAAGAAAAACAATTATGTTTATTCTTAACATTTTAATCAGAGTAATTTATTTATTTATTTATTTATGTATTTATTTATATATTTTTTTGTCTTTTTAGGACCGCACCTGAGGCATATGGAGGTTCCCAGGCTAGGGGTCTAATTAGAGCTATAGCTGTTGGCCTACACCACAGCCACAGGCACGCCAGATCCAAGCCCTGTCTGCAACCTCCACCACAGCTCATTGTTACGCCAAATTCTAAAACCACTGAGCGAGGCCAGGGATTGAACCTGCAGCCTCATGGTTCCTAGTTGGATTCCTTGCCTTTGAGCATGTCTTGTAATTTTTTGTTGTCGAAAGTTGGATATAATGTATCCATAAGTGGAGATGAGATAAAGAGGCCTTTATTGTGAGATTTTACGCTAATCTGGCTAGGAGTTGAGGCATGTTTAAATGTTTGCTTTATTCGTCTGTGCCAGAGGCTTCAAATTCTTCCAGTGTCCTTGTTTTTGTTTTGTTTCCCCTGTTGATTTTTAACTTCTCTAAGTACTCCTTCTCAGGAAGAGACTGTGTCTTGCAGCTTTTAGCTGTAATCCAGTCTTATTATCCTAGAGCCCCGCTGAGGCAGTGGTGTGTGAGAGGCAACAATTCCATAATCTTATGATTCAATTTGTTCTCAGTGAGCCTGTATCCTTCACAGCTGTGGTCTGCACAAGTGTTTCTTACCTCTCCCCCCCAACCCTACACTTGGGGGAGTTCCGGGAAGACTAGGAAGTGGAAGCTGGAGCGGGGCGAGTTTTCTCTTTCCCCAGATGGATCAGTCTCTGGCAAAGTCTTTTCCCTTGGAGAGTAGGTCTTTCTGATGAAGGGTGCTCTGGGCTTATTTCAGAATGATTACTCTTCTGCATCTGCTGCAGCCAAGAAGTAATCTTTCTCCTCTTCACTATGAGAACCTGGTGGGATTCCTGGAGGTAGTAAAAACCACAAAAGTCTGGAGGCCCCCTCTAAAACTACAGTCTCCAGGAGTTTTCACCCTATTATGTTAATTCCCACACTCAGCCTCCAGCATTTCTTCAAAATTATAATTTAAGTGTTTATGCTAGTTTTATGGCTGTAGCTGCTATGCTCTTGGTAAGCAGACCTTAACTGTGAGTTTCTAATTCACTTGCCTCTTCAGAATTTGGGGTAGCAGTTGCCGTGAAGCTTCTTTTGGGTCCAAGGAAAGTAACTGATTTTCAATTCCAGTTTTTTCTCGTTTTTAAGGACAGAAGCGATGCTGTCTAAGTACTTTACAAGTTGGATCTGAAACCAAAAGTCTGTACTTTCTCTATAAGGAACATACTTAAATGTAAAAACAGATAGGCTCAAAGTAAAAGTATTGAAAAAGATACACCACACAAGCACTAATCCTCAGAAAGTTGAAGTGGCTATATTAATATTAAACAAATGGACCTTTGAACAAAGACTATTTGCAGGAATCAAAGAGGACATTTCATAATGATAAAGAAGTAAATCTAAGATGTACAATCCATTAGTGTCTATACATCAAATAACAGAACTTCAAATATTCAAAGCAAAAGCTGAAAGGAGAAGTAAACAAATCCACAGTTATAGTTAGAGGTTTCAGCCCTCCCTTCTTGATTTTGTTTTGTTTTGGTGTTTTTTTTTTTTTTTGCTTTTTTTATGGCTGCACCGGCAGCATATGGAGGTTCCCAGGCTAGGGGTCGAATCAAAGCTGTAGCTGCCGGCCTACACCACGGCCACAGCAACGCCAGATCCGAGCCACGTCTGCAGCCTACCCCACAGCTCACGGCAACGCCGGATCGTTAACCCACTGAGCAAGGCCAGGGATCAAACCCGCAACCTCCTGGTTCCTAGTCGGATTCTTTAACCGCTGCGCCACAACAGGAACTTCCCTTCTGATTTTTGATAAAAAGAAGCCAGAACATTAATAAGAATATTCATTTGCACCCATACTGAAGTACACAATCTGTATAATCCTAATTTCAGTCTCAATAGTTTTCTTTTTCTCTTGTAGGGGTTGGCAAGCTGATTTTAAAGTTTATATGAGAGGAGTCCCTTCATGGCTCAGTGGTTAACGAATCCAACTAAGAACCATGAGGTTGTGGGTTCGATCTCTGGCCTTGCTCAGTGGGTTAAGGATCTGGCGTTGCCGTGAGCTGTGGAGAAGTTTGCAGACGCGGCTCGGATCCCGCATTGCTGTGGCTGTGGCGAAGGCCGGCAGCTACAGCTCCTGTTAGACCCCTAGCCTGGGAACCTCCATATGCCGCGGGTGCGGCTCTACATAAAAGGCAAAAAAACAAAAAAAATAATAATAATAAAGTTTATATGAGAATGCCAACAATCTAGAGTAGCCAATTCGAAAAAAGAATAGCAAAGTTTAAGGGCTTAAAGACCTACTAGAATGCTACATTATTATGGCTATTGGCAAGAGGATAAGCATATAAAGCAATAGTACAGAACAGAGAGTCCAGAAAGAACCCTACACACAAAGCATTAACTGATTTTTGACAGAAATGCCGAAGTGGTAGGATAGGGAAAAGATAGTCTGTCCAACAAACGGTGATGGAATAACTGGTTATACACATGAAAACACATGAAACTGATATAAATGTTATCTGTATTTGTCATATGCATAAATCAATTCAAAAGGGAATCACAGGCATAAAGTCACTACATTTCGTAGGGGAAAGTCCTTATAAAACTGGGGCAGGTAAAGATTTCCTACATCAAACATTTAAAAAGATGAACCATCAAAATAGTGGATAGTCTTTGAGATTGCTTCTGTTTTATTAAGTTCTTTTGTATCATTTTTATTAGATTTCTCATATAAGTGATATGGTATTTGTCTTTGCCTGGCTTATTTCACGTAAGATGATAATTTGTGGGTCCATCCATGATGCTGAAAATGACATTATTTCATTCTTTTTTAAGTTTGCCTCAAAATTATAACCTTGTGTTCTTATACATTAAGAAGGCAGGCCACAGACTTAGATGAAAATGTTCAAAAAACATATCTTTGGCAAAAACTTGTATCCAGGATGTAAAGACCTGTAAAGAACTAAAACAGCTCAGTAATAAGAAAACTAACTCAATTAAAAGTGAAAAAAGACTTAAATACTTTAGAAAAAAAGGAATGATCAACTAGCCTTGGAAAAGTCATTGAGAAAATGAAAATTAAAATAACGCTGAGATGCTACTACACACTCACTAGAATAAATACAGTGAAAAAGGCTGACCACATCAAGTGTTGGTGAGGGGGTGGAGCAAGTGGAAGTCTCATCCATGGCTGCTGGGGATGCAAAATGGAACAGCCAGCTTGGAAAATTGTACGGCTGTTTATGATACAATTAAACAGATATTCAGCATACAGCTCAGCAACACTATATAATATTTGCCCCTAGGGAATCGAAGTTAGGTCCACCCAAAACTTTAACTAAATCTTAGTAGCATCTTTATTTGTAATAGCCTCACACTGGGAACTACAGGTCGCATAAACTGGTGAAAGAATAAGCGATATGTGTTATACCTTATGGTGGATGATTATTTATCCATAAAAAGGAAGGAACTACTGTTTAACACAATGTCTTGGATGAATCTGAAAGCATTATGCTAAGCAAAAGAAGCCAGATTCAAAAGAGTACATACTCAGTTTATGTGAAAATACAGAAGAAACCAATCTAACCTAGAGAGAAAAACAACCTCAATGGTGACTTGGTACTAGGATTGGTGGGGCTGACGTCTGTGATGTTTGGGAGGTGGTGGAAATGTTCTGTGTCTAATTGTAGCCTAACATTTGTACACAAATGTATATACATTTACCAAAACTCATCAGACTGACCACCTATGTATTATTACATATAAATTATACCACAGTAAAATCGATACAAAAAAGGAATATGAGCAATTGACTAAACTTTTACATACAAAATATCTTTTTTTTATTTTTTATTTTTTGTCTTTTTAGGGTTGCACGTGCAGCATATGAAAGTTCCCAGGCTAGGGGTTGAATTGGAGCTGGAGCTGCTGACTTACACCACAGCCACAGCACCTGGGGATCAGAGCCGCATCTGTGACCTACACCACAGCTCACAATAACACAGGATCCTTAACCCACTGAGCGAGGCCAGGGATCGAACCCTCATCCTCATGGATGCTAGTCGGGTTCGTTACTGCTCAGCCATGATGGAAACTCCCAGAGTAATTTTTTTTTTGATTAATAAAAACTAATATGTATCTAGAATCTTAAAACTTTACACATAATGCTTTCATTTAATCCTAATAAGCCAGAAATGTATATTTTATTTTTCTTAGTTTATTAATAAATGAAAGCCTTGCTTAGGATAAATAAATCACTTAAATTCACATAGTTATTAAGGTTTTTTTTGTGTGTTTTTTAGGGCTGCACCCAGAGCATATGGAGTTTCCCAGGCTAGTGGTCAAATTGGAGCTGTAGCTGCTGGCCTATGGCACAGCCACAGCAATGAAGGATCTAAGCTGAGTCTGCGACCTACACCACAGCTCACGGTAATGCCAGATCCTTAACCCATTGAGTGAGGCTAGAGATCAAACCTGCGTCCTCATGGATGCTAGATTCATTTCCGTCGAGCCATGATGGGAACTCCAAGTTCTTAAAGGTTTGAAACTCTAGTCTTCCATCTACTCTGTTCTTTTCTGGTTCTGTAAGTGGCAGCCCTCTAGTCCATTTCTGGAAGAAAGATCGTTAAGACAGTATGATCTAACAAAAAAGTCATTCCCATTCCTGGAGTTTCCATTGTGGCTCACCGGGTTAAGAACCTGACATTTTTCTCTGTGAAATGCCTCACTCATTGGGGTAAGGATCCGGTGTTGCCACGCCTGTGGTGTAGTGCAGCTGCAGCTTATTCGACCCCTAGCTTAGGAACCGCCGTATGTCACAGGTGCAACCATAAAAAGAAAATGTAATAGTTTTTTCCTATTCCACCTGGAGAGGAGCCTGTTGCCTTTGAGGGCCTGAACAACTTGTTGCCTCTAGTTTTAGATAAGCATACCAATAGAGAGGTAACAGAGCAGGTGTTTGAGGCAGTAACGTAATGGAAAAAGGACTCAAAGGAAAACCTTTGGGATGGCTCCTTGAACTGAGATACTAGGATTTAAGAAATCATTAATGATATTCACCCTTAAACCTGAACTTAAGATACAAAGTATATTTTACTTGTGAATATGTGCAAAGAAGAATTCCAGAAATGCATCTTTTTTTTTTTCCTTCCATGATTGACATGGGATCTCAGTTCCCAGACCAGCGACTGAACCCAGGATATGGCAGTGAAAGCTCTGAGTCCTAACCATTAGACCACCAGGCAGCACCCAGAAATGCAATTTTTTTTTTTTTTAGGGCCACACTCGTGGCACATGGAGATTCACAGGCTAGGGGTCTAATCGAGGGTACAGCTGTCGGCCTACGCCACAGCTGCAGCCACACCAGATCCGAGCCATGTCAGCGACCTATACCACATCACAGCAACGCCAAATCCTCAACCCACTGATCCAGGCCAGGGATCGAACCTGCAACGTCATGGTTCCCGGTCGAATTTGTTTCCACTGCGCCACCGTAGGAACTCCCAGAAATGCAATTTTTATTGAAGAGAAAGTTACATTATTCTTCTGAGTTTTACTTAACCATGAGCTTAGTTGGTGCTTGATTTTTTTTTCTTGTTTAAATAAATTTAGATAAGCAGTTGGAGCAAAAGAAAAAACTATGGTATTATAGTTTATTGTTAAAAATCTAAGAAATTGTTAACTGTTTTTGGCTTTCATCAGATTAGCGGTGGTGGGATTCTGAGCTTTCTGTCTATTCACCAGTTACCTACCTACCTCTCTTATTTAGGCCAAGAACCCGGTCGTATACATATGATTATCCTGAGTTTCCAAATGAGAGAAATGAGGCTTAGTATAAATATACTCGGTGCTTATTTGTATGTCCTAGTTTTCTCAATGAACACCTGCTGTTATAGAATAAAAAGTTAAATATGCTTATTTAGTTTCTGCTATAATTTAATTAAATTTGTTTTTAAAACATTTATGGAATTTTAAGGGAGCAGTTGCTAATACATGGCAAAGCTGAAATGCTTCTATTTTGAGCATATTTCACTTCAGAGGAGGGACTATTTCTATGAATTTGATTGTAAAACAACTTTCTACAAATAGAATTCTGTTTTTTCCTTCAAGTTTTAATATTTACCTGGAATACATTTTATAAAATGTTTTGGGTTATGAAAAAGGAAATGAAAATATTCGTAAATTCTCACTTGTAAAGTCATATTTTTTCCCAGTGAAAAAACAATAGAATAATACAGTGTTAGCTAATAAAGGGATTTTACAAAGAAGTTAACTTTCTCCAAGTCACACAGCAGGTTGCTGAGGGCCAAACATTTCCACTGTGTCACATCACCTGCATGGTCCTTATAAAATAAGTATTTGCACAATGGGGATGCGATGTACCTTGTTTTGTTTACTGGCTCTGGTAGCATGAATGTCTAAAAGGACAACGAATGATGGACGGGACCAAGATGTGCAGACTCTCAACAGCTGGTCTGCATGCTCCCACCTGCTCCTCTCCCTGTCCTCTCTCCAGAAAACTGTGGCAGCGCCGTCCAAAAATCTGCTTATCTGTCCTTATCACTCTCCACGCTGCTCTCTTACAGAAATGAACAGGCTGACCTCCGCCGAAGCAGGGAGTAATAGATACACTAATGTTATAGTTTTCTGCAATGAACATCCGCTGATTATATAATTAAAAAAGCTAAATACGCTTAGTTCCTACTACGAATGTAACGCGATTTATATGAACACACGAAAACTTTGAAAAGGAAAGGCATCAAAAATTCAAACCGGGAGTTCCCGTCGTGGTTCAGTGGAAACGAATCTGACTAATACCCATGAAGACGCAGGTTCGATTCCTGGCTTCACTCAGTGGGTTAAGGATCCGGTGTTGGCGTGAGCTGTGGTGTAGGTCGCAGACGTGGCTCGGATCCCGCGTTGCTGTGACTGTGCTGTAGGCCAGCGGCTACAGCTCCTGTTAGACCCCTAGCCTGGGAACCTCCATATGCCGCGGGTGCAGCCCTAAAAAGACTAAATAAATAAATAAATAATAAAAATTCATGCCGCTATAGTAAGCGATCTGATTGAAGGAGTTATTGGCTGGCTCGGTCAGAACCTTAAATTAGATTCTGGCCAGGCAGGATAGTTGTAGGAGCTGACTTACTGACATGCCTCCCGAGTGTCTCTGAAAAACTGGATCTGTTTTCTTCAAAAGCATTCAGATCCATTCCGTGGTACATTTGGTAAGCGTTCATACCTACCTCATCCCCCCGTGTTAACGAGGTAAATATTCAGTTCACAACACAGCAGGTAAGAGGATTTGCAGGTTAGTTTTTGAAATTTGTAAGATATTCTTTATTCCAGCAAGTTCTGAAAAAAAGAAAAAAAAGTTGAATACTTTTCCTCCACTGAAAAATATTGCTTGGAAGAAGCTTTAGAAGTTAAGTGTCCCTCCTTTTCTGAGCTAAGCCACTTCCAGCTAAGCCACTTCATCTTCAGAAACATCTATTTCTGAATACTAATTTGATGGAAACTATTCTAAAAATGTAGAATCACACTAAAGGTTTTCTCCAGACATCTGGCCCTGCTACCTTGTGAGAATGTTTCTCATGCAATTACATACGGTGATGCAGGCAGACGTTTGAGCTGGAATGCAATTTTCACTGGGGTTTTCCGCATTCTTGAAAGTTAGATAAATCTCAGGAAATTTGTAGTTGATGAATCCAATTATCTCCTTACTGTAGTTTTTTTTTCTTTCTTTCTTTTTAGGGCCCCACCTGAGGCATATGGAGGTTCCCGGGCTGGGGGTCCAATAGGAGTTGCAGCTGCCGGCCTACACCACAGCCACAGCAACATGGGATCCAAGCAGCGTCTGTGACCTAAACCACAGCTCATGGCAACGCCAGATCCTTAACCCACTGAGGGAGGCCAGGGATCGAACCTGCATCCTCCTGGATACTAGTCAGATTCGTTTCCACTGCACCATAATGGGAACTCCTCCTTTCTGTAGTTTACAGTGACCAAGATCAATATCCATCCTTCTTCACAGGCAAGGATGAGCTTAGCCATGAGTTATACCTAATTTGGGAGTAAAGAAGAATAATAGTTTTCTGGAAGTTTCTTTACTTCCAAAGGGTGCCCCAGGCAACAAATCCTGTTAGTTTGCAGTTAAATCATGCTTCTGATGTTCACACCAGAAGGTGAGACTTTTTTCAGTGGAGTCAAACCCTTAATTAAACCAGAATTCAAATAAATCTAACCTTCTGTTAATGTTCTCTCTCTCTCTTTCCTCCCTCCCTCTCTCCCTCCCTCCCTCTCTCCCTCCCTCCCTCCTATCTGCCTGCCTTCCGTTCTTCTTTTTTTCCTTACAAAATACTTGAATGAGGGAGAGAACAAAATGATAGTATCAGGAACTTAAATGTAAAAGTAATTATAATAATATAATTTCCATGCAATGTCCTGAAGTTAGTAGATTCCGGCAGAGCCTGGTTACTTGGTGCTTTTCAATGCTGTCCCAAGAAAAGCAATTTTAGAATGAAAAAATTAAGGTCCTGTGGGGGCTAGAATCATGCAAGTCTTTGATCATCACGAGATATTCACATGACATCACATGACAGACCAGAATTTTATTACCTGAGCATTTTTTTGTTTTTTTACAAAACAAGCTTTAAACTGTAATTCACATCAGATCGCATTGCATGCTGATCTATAGAGAAAAAAACATATCTTCTTGGAAGAAGAAAGCCTACTGGTTTGAGGAAAATATTTCTAGAGTGCAAATGACATTCTCTTCGGATGAGAGGGTGAAAAGTACTTTACATTTCTCTGATTTTTGTCTGTAATCTAACTGTCCTAAATTAATCTGTTTCATCGGTGTCACCAATACCATGGAGGATTTGATTGTCATTACAATCTGAGGGAATTCCCAGGTGGCCCAGCAGTTAAGGACCCAGCACTGTTACTGCTGTGGTGCAGGTCCTGTCCCTGATCTGGGGACTTCCGTATGCTGTGGGCGCAAAACCAAAGCAATCTGATTTGTGGGAGGACTTTATAGAGAAGAGGGACCCCAGGAAGAGCTGGAGGTGTGGCACTGGGTTGTTTTCAGCTGGAGGAGGGTGTTGAGTGGCTTCTAGCTTAGCGATGCCGTGCAGACAGGAGTCTCTTAGACCTCAGAAGAGCTCACCAAAGTGAGCAAATCAGGTGAGGACCAAGTGGTTGGCTGAATGCAGCATTTTGAGAGAGGGGGTCACTCACGTTAGGGGACTGCCAGAGGAGCCGGTCTTGCTGTCTAGAAAGGAGTCAGAATGATAAACTCTGACGACGGCAGAGTGACTGAAATGAGGTCATTGGTTCTCACGGCTGCTTCCCAGCCCCGATTCATGTGCAGTAGTTAAGGGGCCCACCGTGGTGGCAATGCTTGTCAGGGTGGGAGTTTCAAGAATGAGAATATTGGGTCAAATCCCACGAGCCTCCAGATATGGCCTCATCTGGGGATGGGGGTGGCTGTCATTAAAGCCATGTCTGAATCAGATGAACCCTGTCATTCTGCTCAGGAAGGGTACCACATAAAACTCTGATTACGCTGCTTAGCTGAGGGGAGCAAGTCTGTGTACAGCGCCTTGTCGCTAAACTACCTTTAAAGCATCTGCACTGTTGTCCATCAAGGAAAGTCATGGGTGCAAGTTTGGGGGTAAGAGGAATTGCTCTGGGATACAGGAGGTGGCTTAGGTGTCCTGAGTGAGGCAAAGAGAAGAACTACAGCAGGTGTCAAGGGCAGCGCGAAATGGGAGAGACCAGGGTTAACACGGAACAGAGGGACCTTTCAAGCAATCGTGAAGAGTTTACCGAATCTCCCTTACGAAACTGGTAGTAAATTTTTCACTGCTCACTAGTGATTTTGGTGCAAGTGGGGAAAGTGCTGGGGGAAGGTGACAAGGACTTCATTTCTCTGGATCTGCTCTCTCATTGGTAAAGTAGGGTATCGTGATTCTAACCACCCACTGGAGATTACTAACCTTTAACTTCTCTCCAAAGAAACACTTAGCCATTCTTGGAATACTAGTATAGGCATGTATGGCCAGTAGGTGAAAATGTTACAAGTGAAATGCTAGAACTCAAGGAAGTAATTGGGAGAAAGAACTTCTTCCTTTTTGTTAAAAAAACACTTTTATGGCATAAAAATCCTTTCTTTTTCTCTTTTTAGGGCCAAACTCATGGCATAGGGAAGTTAACAGGCTAGGGGTCAAATCAGAGCTACAGCTGCCGGCCTGTACCACAGCCACAGCAATGCTGGATCCTTAACCCACTGAGCGAGGCCAGGGGGTTGAACCAGCATCCTCATGGATACTAGTCGGATTTGTTTCCACTGAGCCACAAAGGGAACTCCTCATTATTATCCTTTAGAATATATTTTTCCAGTATAGTGTATGTTGGCGTTTTACACAATTATTACTGTAATGTATATAAATGATATTGTGTCTTTCTTTTTCAGTCTGTATTTGAAATGCTTATGATAGTATTTCTATTTATATGTATCTCTGTGCATGTATTTATTATCTGTCATTTATCTAATTATCAATCTATCAATAATTTTTCCATTATTTATCAATACTCTCTAAGTTTAGCTTTCCAGCATTCTACAAACTATTTACTTGACTTTCCTAGTTCTTATTTAATGACTTTTTAACTGCTTTTGTTTTGATATAGTTGGATCTGAAGACCACAATAATATATATCTTTATTCATGCAAGGCCTTTATAACCATTATTTAAAATGACTTTGTGTAAATCTGAAAACATCTTCCAAAATGTAGTCCCTTACTATTCTATCGTTGAATATAAAGTTGTTTATAAATCTTCACTATTTTAAGTAACTCTGTAATGTACAGCTTTATAACTCAAAAGATGAAGCCCATTGCTATAAAAAGTTTTAAGAATCTTTATAATACATAGTGCCAAATTAAGCAACAAAAGAAACACATTCTTGTTGTTATTGAACTAAATCAAAGGCATAGCTTTTCTGTGCTCCATTTTTTTTTTCAAAGCCAAAAATTTCTCAGTGTATATTTCACAGCTGAAGGAATATTCATAGTCATATATTTAGTGAAAAAGACTGCTTTTGCTGTTCATTTTCTCTCCTTGTTTTCCCCACCACCCCTCAGAAATGCATAGACTGTGGAGGTTTATTCCAAACTAAGTAGACATAACTCTTACCTGATCAATAAAAGTGTAAGTGAAGTTATATTTTTCTGTTTAGCTGAATAGCCAGACTTTAATGGGAGAAGAGCTAACCTTCTTCGTGCTCGATTGACTGCCTGACTGGATGAATCTGCGACATCACCTGCAAACATAACTAGTTATCTTTACTAAGAAGCAAAAAAGTGTTGCAAAACTGGCTCTCTTTCTTAACTAGAACCTCCCTCCATTGCCTTCAGTCTATCCTCTTTCTGGGACTGAGGTGTCAGCTTAGAGAAATGAAGTGTCACAGTGCCAAAAGGGAGACACTGGACTGGCACAGAGAGGATTGACTCAGGGGATTGTAAGTTACATCTCATGCATCTAAAGGAGCCAATCAAAAAATTTTAGTCAGGAGTTCCTGTCGTTGCGCAGTGGAAACGAATCTGACTAGGAACCATGAGGTTGCAGGTTCAATCCCTGGCATCGCTCAGTGGGTTAACAATCTGGCGTTGCCGTGAGCTGCGGAGTAGGTTGCAGATGCGGCTCAGATCTAGTGTTGCTGTGGCTCTGGTGTAGGCCGGCAGCAACAGCTCCGATTAGACCCCTAGCCTGGGAACATGCATATGCCGTGGGTGAGGCCCTAAAAAGAAAAAAAATTTTGAATCATTATACTTGTCTTTTTTTCCCTTTTATCTTCTAAATAAACATTTTTTTTGCATAAGAAGGGGTGTTGTAATATTAAAACTATTGGTTGTGAGGATTTAAAACATTATTGGATATTAGAGACTAAAAAACAATAGAAAAGATCAATGAACCCAAGTTCATTCTTTAGAAAGATAAACAAAATTGTCAAAACTTTAACCAGATTCATCAAGAAAAAGGAAAGAGAGCTCAAATAAATAAAATCAGAAATGAAAGAGAAATGATAACTGACACCACAGAAATACAAAGGATGAAAAGAGAGATTATTGTGAACAATTACAGACTAACAAACTGCACAACCTAGAAGGAATGGATAAATTTCTAGAAACATAATTTTATGATGTTTACTCAGGAAGAAAGAGAAAATCTGAACGGATGGACTACTAGTCGTCAAATTAAATCAGTAATCAAAAAATTTTCAATATAAGTCCAGGACCAGGTGACTTCACAGGTGAATTCTACCAAACATTTAGAAAAGAGTTAAAACCTATCCTTTTCAAACTGTTCCAAAAAATTCAAGCAGGAGTATCATTCCCACATTCACTCTAGAAGGTCAGCATTACCCTGACAGCAAAAACAGATAAAGATAGTACCAAAGGAAAAAAAATACAGACTAATTTCCCTGATAAGATGGATGCTGCAAAAATCTTCAACAAAATACTAACAAACCAATTTAACAATACATTAAAAGGGTCATATACCATGATCAAGTGGGATTTATCGCAAGAATGCAAGAATGATTCAGTATTCACATATCTATATTATATACCACATTAATGGGGCAAAAGATAAAAACCATATGATCATCTCAATGGATGCAAAAGAATTTGACAAAATCGAACTTCTTTTTTTGATAAAAACTCTCCACAAAGTGGTACTAAGGGAACACACCTCAACATAATAAAGGGCACACGACAAGCCCATGAACAAGGATGGCCACTATCACCAACTTCTTTTCCACACAATATTGGAATAAAATTCCCTAATTCCACATAATTCCATAATATTCCACAGCAATCAGTCAAGAAAAATAAAAGGCATTCAAATTGGAAAGAAAGAAGTAAAACTGTCACTGTTTGCAGATGACATCATACTATATATAGAAAACCCTAAAGTCTCCACCAGAAAACTGTTAAAATAAATGAATTCATTAAAGTTGTAGAGTACAATAAATATACAGATATCTGTTGTGTTTCAATACACTAATACTAAACTTTCAGAAAGAAAAGTTTTAAAAAAATCTCATTTTCAACTGCATCAAAAGACTAAAATACCTAGAAATAAATTCAACCAAGGAGGTGAAAGACCTGTACTCTGAAAACAATAAGACATTGAAGAAAGGAGTGGAAGACAACACAAATCAATGGGGAGATATGCCATCCTCATGGACTGGAAGCATTAATACTCTTGAAATGTCCATAGGAAGAAATCTACAAATTCAGTGCAATCCCTATCAAAATACCAATGGCATGTTTCACAGAACTGCAACAAAACAATTCTGAAATTCATGTGGAATAGCCGAAGCAATCTCGAGAAAGAACAAACCTGGAAGTATCATGCTCCCTGATAACAAAGTATACTGCAAAGCTATGGTAATCAAAAGCTGACACACAGATTAATGGAATAGAATAGAAAGCCCAGAAATAAATTCACGCTTAAGTGGTCAGTTAATCTAAGACAGTGGAGGCAAGAATGTAAAGTCAAGGGGAAAAAAGCCTCTTCAATAAATGGTGTTAGGAAAACTGGGCAGCTACATGCAAAAGAATCAAACTGGACTACTCTCTTACACCATGTGCAAAATTAAATTCAAAATGAGTTAAAAACTTAAATGTAACACCTGAAACCATGACCCTTTTAGAAGAGAACACAGGCAGTAAGCTCTCTTATTTTGGTCTTAGTAATATTTTTTGGATATGTCTCCTCAGGCAAGGGAATGAAAGCAAATATAAGTAGATGAGTCTACATTGAACTAAAGAAAAAACTTTTGCACAGTGAAGGAGACCACCAACAAAATGAAAAGGCAACCTATTCAATAGGGAAAGACATTTCCAAATCAATTAAAAAAAAAAAAAAAACAACCCAGAGGACTGGACAGAGGATCCGGATAGAGATTTGTTCCAAAGAGGACATACAGATGGCCAGCAGGGACATGAAAAGAAGCTCAACATCACTAATCATCAGGGAAATGGAAAATCAAAACCACAATGAGACATAATCTCACACCTGTCAAAGTGGCTAACATCAAAAAGACAACAAAGAACAAGTGTAGGTAAGGGTTTCTTTTCTCCAGAAAAAGGAACCCTCGTGCACTGCTGCTGGGAATGTAAGTTAGTGCAGCCACTGTATGGAAAACAGGATGGATATTTCTGAAAAACTAGAAATATAGCTAGCCTATGACTCCCTCCTGGGTATCTATCTGAAGAAAACAAAAATACTAATTCAGAGAGATACATGCACCACTGTGTTCACTGCAACATTATTTATAGTAGCCAAGATATGGAACCAATCTGTGTCCACTGATAGATGAATAGATATATAATAAGATTTTATATATTATATATGTGTGTGTGTATATATATATGTATATATATATATGTATATACACACACACATACACACATAATGGAATATTACACAGCCATAAAGTTGAAATATATAATGGAATATTATTCAGCCCATAAAAGTGAACATTTGCCATTTGCAATGAAATGGGTAGATCTAGAGAGAATTATGCTAAGTGAAGTAAGTCTGACCAAGAAGAGCAAATACTCTATGACTTCACTTACACATGGACTATAAAAAATGTACAAAAAAAACCCCAAAATAGAAACAGACTCATAGATACAGAGAACAAACTGATGATTGCCTTTTGGTGGATGGGTTGTGGGGGCTGGTGGTATAGATGAAATAGGTGAAAGGAATTAAGAAGGAAAAACTGCCAGTCATAAAATAAGAAAGTCCTGGGGATATAATGTATAACATAGGGAATAAAGTCAACAATATTGTAGTCATTATTTTTGCTGACAGATGGTCACTAGATATTTCATGGTGAGCAGTGTGTAACATAAGTAAAAATTGAACAACTATGTTGTCTACCTGAAACTAATATAGTATTGTGTATCAGCTATACTTCAGTAGAAGTTCTGTTGGAAACAGGCTCCTCTTTGGAAAAAAAAAAAAACCTTATTTTGCTAAACAGTATAAAGTGAAACAAATACCCCTGTCCCCATTAATTGTCCCTAAATAGAATAAACACACACACACACACACACACACGTATATATAAGATAATCACTTTCTTTGTAACAAGAAATATCCATGTTGTAAATATGGGCTCGTTGTTTTAGAAAATATATACCACAATCAGAAAAACTACTTTGAAGCTAAATTTTGACACTTAAAATGTATTTATTCAAATTCTGTCATATATGAGGCAGTGTAAATAATATAAAATTAATTGCCTCAATGAAAATAGATTATAATTTCAAGAGTAAATGTTAGGATAATATTAAACGATGATGATAAAAGGAAGTAGATGATATATGTTAATAGGAACACAGTAAATTATGTTAGAGTATAAAGTATATTTAAAGCATGTTTAAATATGCTATATTAAAGTGTATTTACAAAACTTTAATTGAGTGTTTTAATCGTCCATCAACTTGTGATACAGAATAGACTTCTGTGTGCTTTGGAGCTGCAGGTCGTGGTTTCTTCAAGTGATTTTTTTGATTAATGTTCCTGAAAAAGTAAGGCTGGTTTCTCTCATGGAACTTGGATATAGGTGATGTTTGATTCCTGGTCTGTGGAACGTGTGCTAGGAATCCTGCCAAACATATCGTAAACTTAGCTCTAGGCTATATATAGAGAGAGCAGTAATCATTAGCAAGAAGCTAATACTGATCTAGCACTGAACTTTTACATCCTGGACCAAAATTTTCAGGGGTGTGTGTGTGTGTGTGTGTATACAGAACTCTAATCCTTACTTATTCTGTCTTTCAGTTGGAGATGGTTGCTTAGTTGCATAAATCCATATGTAATTAATCATTTTCAAGATTAGTGCTGCCTTGTTCCTCAGTATTTACTCTCCAGCTTACCATGGGGATAATAATTCTTTGAAAGTTTCATATTTTTGAGATTAGCTAGGCTGCACTGTGTTGTCCTAATTTAGTAGCCACTAGCCTCATGTGGCTATTTATAGTTAAATCTAAATGAATTAAATGTAAATAAAATTGAGAACTCAGTGGCTTGGTCTCACCAGATACATTTCAAAGTGCTTTGTAGCCACATGTGGCTAGTGGCTTATATACTGGGCAGTGCAGGTCCAGGGCTGCAGGACATTTTTGTTGTAGCAGTGAGCTCTGTTGGACAGTATTGAGCAAGATGGAATGTTTTATAAAGTAGCCTCTTTAGAATTAGAATTCTGTATCTTCCTTGATTTCTCAGACTGGTAAATTGCATTATGTTAAAATTAAGGATTTCTGACTTCTGTTCATCAAAATACCATGAAGAGAGTGAGAGGTCACTCAGAATGGGAGAAGATACAGAGAGAATGGGAAAAGATATTTGTAATGCATATAAGGGATTTGTAACCAGAATATGTAACTCCTCAAGTCAATAAGAAAAAGACAGAAACTCCAATAGAAAAAAGGGGCAGAAGTTATCAATATGAACTTCAAAAAGAGGTTGCCCAATATTATATTATATTGACTATTATATATGACTATTATATATTATATAGTGACTATATAGTAATATATTATATATTATATAGTGACTTATATATGAAAAGTTGTTCAGCTTTATTAATCATCAGGGAAATGCAAATTAAAACTATAATATGATCTTATGACATATCTGTCAAAATGGCAATGACGAGAAACACTGAAAATACCAACACTCAGATCCTGTTGGTTGGAGTATAAATTGAATCAAGCCTGTTAGAAAACTATTTGGCATTAAAACTGAGTGTGGGTAAACCCTGTCACCAGCAGTTCCACTCTGAGGTTTGTCCAAGAGAAGTACATACACACGTGCACCAAAATGAATGCACCAACGGACATGCATTCACAAGGATGTGCAGAGTTCCTACTGTGGTGTAATGGAATTGGTGTCATCTCTGCAGGGCCAGGACTCAGGTTCGATCCCTGACCCGGCAGAGTGGGTTAAGGATCCAGTGTTGCTGAAACTAGGGCATAAGTTGCAACTGTGGCTAGGATCTGATCCCTGGCCCAGGAACTCCATGTGTCATGGGGTGGCTCCAAAAGAAAACAAACAAATACCTAAAATAAAATGTTAATAGTAGGTTTATGCACAGGCGTGCCAAATTGTGAACCATCTAAGTGCTCATGAAATGGATTCTCCTTGGTCTATTTCTGCAGGGGAATACTGTACAGTAGTGAGAACGAATGGGTTACAAAATATGCAACACACAGGATACATCCCATAGATACAATATTAAGTGCAAGAAACAAGACACATTAGGGTACCTAACTGATGTAACCAATAAGAAAATTGATGCAAGGGATGATGAAATGAGTCCATTTATATAAAATTCAAAAATCATATAAACTAATCAGTGGTATTAGCTGAATCAGGATGGTGGTCTCTCTAGGAGAAATAGAGGTTCAAAGGGGGTGGTTACATGGTGTGTACACTTTGTATAGACTTACAATGAGCACTTTTCTGTATGTATATAATTTTTCAATAAATTCAATTCAATAAATGTTAAGAAAACGTATAACAGGTTATCAGTTTATGACTTTGTTACAGAGAAGATGTAGAGCTGGGCCTTGGACAAAGTTCCTGTGTTGCTAAGTGCATCAAAAAAGACATAGGTAGAAAGTCCTGTTATTAACATGTACTTTTCTCTTGTGAAAAGAGACCTACAGAAAATAAGAACATCTCTCATAAATGCGAAAAAAAAAAAACACAGAAACAACTTCCTAGAGCCTCAGAAAACATTAAGGAAAACCTAATTGTTTCTATCCAGGATCCCTTTGCAGGGCTTTTGTTTTCTGAGCCCTACCAGAGGTTTATAGAGGTTCTTCTAGTTGTCTCGACCCCGGACAAGGCACTCGGATGTCGCTGGAATGAGCAACGTGAGCAGAAGGGGAAAGATGGGCCTGACAGATCTAAGACATGTTTTCTGTTACCACTTATTGACCTCAATGACCTCTGAAGGCTGTCAGAACAATGGCCTGAGAAAGCCTGGGTGCGTCAGCTCACTCATGCGACATCCATGTCAGTGCAGAGAACTCGGGTTGGTGGTACAAGATGTACCCAGATCGCCATGGACCTCCTTCCAGAGAAATGTTAAGCTGCATGGGCCTGGGCATTTTGTGCTTAAGACATGTACACACATGCATACATTCCGTTTGTTAACTGAGTCAACAGATGATTAATGGGGGGTGGCTGTAATGTGCAGATCATTTATAGAGAAAGCAAAATGGAACCTGACAGCGCTGCTGGAAATTTACTCTATTTTGAAGTCTCTTGGGATAAATGTCACGCTACCAATACTCTTCTTCTCCAGTGCCAAAAATCTGCAAGTGAAAAACTGTGTGCTCAATTAAGTCCAGAAACCCAGAGTAGGGCTCCCAGACTGTCCTCCTCACAGTTTGTATACTTTATGCCAAGACAAGTTAAGTTCATTACCTTCTAGGACATTTCTGAGTATTAATATACACAAGCGAAAACAAACACTGCTTAATATTCTCTGAAATTAGCTGTAGGGCATTTACCATAGGAAATCTTCCTCCTGAAAGACATTAGAAAGGAAAAGAAAACACTTTTAAAGGAGAGCTTTATTTTGAAGAAGCAAATTGCAGAAGAGTTTAAGAAGACTCACTAAAATGCATGAGGAAAGTATTTGAAATAATTCCAAAGAGCGGAACAGAGTACTTTTTATTACTTTGCCAAAAGAAAGATTATTTTGTTGTTGTTCGATGGACTTGACTCATTAAAATCTACTTATATAGGTGATGAATTTGTTGGGTGAGAAGCTCCCAACTTTGGGAGAGAGAGACGTGATAATTCTTTGAATACATCTGCCCATGAGGTGGGGGGTGGAAGAAGAAATTTAAGAATGCAGCACGCATTTCGTCTATGAGTATTAAGAAGGATCCCCACGAGCCCCACATTTTATCTACATTCACTGAAAACACTTGTACCTTTTACGCTCTGCTTATTCATGCCACCGGATTAACTAAGTACATAAGCTGCTGCTTTCAGCTCTGGTTCTCCTGTTTTCTACCAGTAAAGGTCATCCTGACTCATACACGAAACCTTTTTGTTTATATCTCAGAGGTAGCTGACCCCATTGCACCTGCTTTTGAATATCTGGCAAGAGACAAGCTTGCAAATGAATGTAGCTCTTTCAAGAAGTTGCTTATTTTAAAATGAAATTAGCATTTCTATAGGTGCCAAACCACTGGCAGAGGAGAATGGAGACCTCTGTGTGAGTGAAGACAGGTATATTGTGGAATTGTGTGGCAGCATCTCCATGTTCACCTCACCCTCTGAATGTGCTTCTCAGTGATTGCTGAGTGAATGAATGAATGAAGAAATTAGCAAAGTAGTTTCCGGTGCCCCCCCCTTTTCCCAGTGGCTGATGTTTTATTTTGTTTACAAAGACCTGTCCGAATTCTATGTCAAGGAGGAAATATGATTTCAGCCCTCCTCCTTTTATCTCAATATTCCTTGCCTTTCCCCAAATATCAGCCATATGGAAGAAATCCTTCCTATCACAGTGGCTGATACTCAACCCTTAGAATTCCCTTCCCTTTAGATTGACCAGTACTTAAACCATTCAAAAGACATGCGTGGAGCCAAAAGGGAGAAACCTAGAGGGTATTGAAGATTAATTGGGGGTGCTGGGGGAGTCACCGAAGACAACACCAGGAGCTTAGAGAGAAAGTGGAGGTTTGGAGCAGGGGAATACAGTGGACAGATGTGTATGAGAAAGTTTTGGTGGTTATGTGTGGAACTGATGAGAGACTTTAGAGACAGGATGTTGAGTTCAGGGGCCATCCTAATAATACAGACAAAAGTAATCTGTGCCATTAGCCGTTAAGGTAATGGTTATCCCCGTGGAGTTAGTGACTGGGGGAGAGCATGAGGAGAGTTCCAGTGAGAGTTTGCTTTTTGGTCTTGGTGTTGGATATTTGCAAAAATGCATCAAGCTCTGCATTTTGTTCATCTTTCTGTGTATATGTTAGAGCTTGATAAAAAATATCAAAGAAAGATAATGATGCCTGCACCAAGCTAGTAGACATGAATAGGAAGGACTAATTTCTACAGATGGACATGAAAATCTGAGAAGAACGGAAATCAGAGAGTAAAAGATGACTTTGAGATTTATTTAGTGTTAGAAATGGAAAGAGTTATTCCATTTAAGCGGTTGGGAATCTCACGAGGGAGAACTTCTTTTTAGATGATTAGGTCAGCATTGAATATTTGAGATGTCAATGAGCTTTTGGGGTGGAGTTCTGCAGTTAGCAAATATGAATACTATTTGGAGCTCAGGTGAGTTAAAAATAGGAATTTATTAGAAGCTATATAGATAGGACACAAAAACGAGCCACTGGATGAAACAGTAGAAATATAGGAGATCCCTAAGAAAGTAAAGGAAGAAGGTACTAAACTTTAGAAAACTCTGTTTCAAAAATTTGCCCATGCTAGCCTAGTCTGTGACATAGTAGTTTTGGTATCAAATGGATTTTCTGAATTGTCTTTAATTAAAAAATATTTTTTGTGATTATATAAGAAAGTCATATAATCTCTTACATAAAACAAACATTTTATGTGGGATGACAGAAGACTGAAGACAGCAGAGTTGTTTATGTGTATATAAAAACAATTTCCCCCCTTGCATTATAATTGTATTTTTCGTTTATAGAAATATGTATTTAAAGCATTTATGGAATTTCCTTTTTTTTTTTTCCAAAAATAGCCAACCAAATGAGATTAGCGATTTTAGGACATGTGAAATTAACCTTAACATTTGTACCTTTTTCTTGTTCATGTCATCACTTTGCATCTTTTAAGTAAGTTAAATCTAAACGTAGGCATCTATCCTCAATGTACACTGTATAAGGAATATAATTATCAAGGCATATTATTACAGTAAAATAATTCATTTGGAAAGTTAAAATTTTAATGTTTTATTTAAAAATGCAGATGTGGGGCTTTTATCTTCAGGTTTAGTCCTATTTGAAGTGGGTTTTATCAGTTCATTAGTTGAAAGAGGCCTTAGAAAGGATTAAGAGGAAAGTTTTGAAGGGGAAATATATTCTTAAATTCTGACGAAGCCTAAACGGTTCTAAAAGGTGTCCATTATCAGTATGAATTTTCAGGAAATGTTGGTGCTGTGCAATACAACAGAAATTTTCTTTCCTTCCTTTCTTTCTTTTTCTTTTTTTGCTTTTTTTTTTTTTTTTTTTTTTTTTTTTTTTTTTTTTTTTTTTTTTTTTTTTTTGCTTTTTAGGGCTGTCCCCATGGCATATGGAACTTTCCAGGCTAGAGGTTGAATTGGAGCTACAGCTGCCAGCCTACACCACAGCTGCAGCAACGGGGGATCTGAGCCGCTTCTGCACCACACACCGCAGCTCACAGCAATGCCAATCGCCAACTCAAAGAGTGAGGCCAGGGATCAAACCGGCACCCTCATGGTTACTAGTCAAATTCGTTGCTGCTGCTCTACAGTGGGAACTCCACATTTTCTCTGTCATTACCATCAATTTCATCTTTCAGTCATGAGTTCTTGGGACTGATGGATGGGCTGTGATGGCCCCATTTAAAACCATGTGACGCTTATGCTCTGGACATATGCTAGAGCCAGTGAGGGGCACCATACTTGTCAATCTGTCCCTGAGACAGTAAACCTGCCATCCCCATCTAAACCCAGGTAGGAGGAGGGCTGGTTTTCTGTAGCAATTCAGTCCTAGTAGAGAAGGCTGCTTCAGTGAATTTCCTATCTTGGAGGTGTGTAGAATATTTTCAGAGTACAAGGTCACTTCTGAGATTTTAAATAAAAAACTGCATTTGGATTAGAGGTTCCTAAAAAGCAAGATTTCTTTTATGTCCCTTCATGCCACCTAATATAATATTCCCTATGTTCCGTGAAAGACATGCTCATTGTTTGTCAGAAGGAACGGAGACTGGTGGTTTCAGTATTCACTTATTTAAGGAAATATACTTAACATATATATTATGTTAAAATATATTATATGTTAGTATACTTAACATATATTAATTCCTCCAAATACATATGTTTTACCTTTGAAACTAGGGAACTAGAAAATTTTATCATATGTATCAATATATAGCAATCATTCTCTTATCAATGTATAGGATGGCTGTAAAAGGCATACTGAGACTTTCCTGTTCTGTAGGTAAAATGATTTTTTTTTTGTCTTTTTGCCTTTATCTAGAGCCACACCCGCGGCATATGGAGGTTCCCAGGCTAGGGGTCTAACAGGAGCTGTAGCCGCCGGCCTTCACCACAGCCACAGCAACGAGGGATCCGAGCCGCGTCTGCAACCTTCACCACAGCTCATGGCAACGCCGGATCCTTAACCCACTGAGCAAGGCCAGGGATCGAACCCGCAACCTCATGGTTCTTAGTGGATTCTTTAACCACTAAGGGAACTCCCGGTAAAATGATTTTTATATTCTTAGAAAGATAAGATGATAATATGCATTTCCTTCATGGTCAGTCTCTTTCAATACCTAATACTCTACTGTGGTGCTTCAATCTATCACTGATGTGAAAGGTCCAGGGCGGAATTCCCACACAGGACAAGAGAATCCTAACTTCACCTCCCCCACATCCATCCCAAGCTTTGTCCCCATTTTTCTAAAACCCTTCAGTGAACAATGAACACATTCATTACACCCCCGCCTTTGTTTCTCAGGAGAGTGATGGACTCTGCTTCAGGCAATGATGATTCAAGATGTTGGAGGGAGCAAGGCCAGGAGTGTCACTAGCCTTGCCTTTCAAAATGTTCCAATCACATATTAATCCCTTTCCAAATAGATGCCGGACAAATCCATTTTGACCCAGAACCAGAACGATGAAGCCAAATCTAGAATCATCCATTTTGGCTAAGATCACATCACTGGCAAATACATTTTTTCAAAATTTCGTTTTGTGAGGAATTAAATACAATGCCTTTCCACATGGGGAAAAGCCAGTAACGAAAGCTGGTGATTGTAAAAGTGAGACCAAAGAGTCACAGGACATATTTATTTTGGAAAGAAACTTTAAAGGCTAAGAAATTAAACCATAAAACATTTTACACTGGTTTAGATTAAACCAACAGTTTAAAAGATAAATATTTTGCATTTTTTATGCAGATGTCCAAGATAAAAATAGCTGTTGTGCTAAGAAAGCTGAAGAGTACTGTGGAAAAGCCTCCATAAATGGTTCCTGAGGTGTATGCAAAATGGGAAGCAGTGTCATTTCATAGGCTTTTAAGAAATGTTGTTGAAATAAAATTAGTTTTCAAAATAATATATGTAAATTGAGGGAGGAGTGGAGAATGGAGGCCAAGGAAATAAATACCCTGAGTTTGCTTTACTCTCCCTCTGATCTGCTGAGGCTCCACTTTGGCTGAACTGAAATCTAACTGGACACACCACGGGGGTTACGGGTGTGCTGAGGGGATGGGGGGTGTTGAAGTCCTTCACCGCAGACCAGTCTCCAAAGTAGTGAGCAGTTGGAGAGCATTAGAGAGTGGCCTTGAGGGGTGAGCTGAAGATACCTGGGGCAGACCATTAGCCAATAACTGGATGAAGACAAAATATCTTGCTTCCCATCCTTAGGGATCCATGTACCATCTCAAAGGCTGAGTAAGACATTTTTCTTTTTCCCCTTGTGCCTTAATTAAACTTGCATATTTCTACTTATTCTCTCATGGTTTCATTTATAAAGTAACCCTGTCTGATGTTGAAGATAATAGTGATTTCTCCAGGCTTCCTTCCTTTCTTCCTTACTTCCTTCCTTTCATCTTGAGGTTAAGTTATACTTAGAGCAATTCTTATCTTTCTCTCTGATTCCCCTCTGGATCCCTTGCCCCCCTCACCTTTTAAAAATCTTTGTCTTTTAAGAATATTGTTTGGTATTGCCACATTCTTTAATTGTTCTTGTGTTTGCACATGCACATCTGTGTGTATTATCCAGATTCTAACACACAATATATGTCACTGTCTTTGCAAGAGAGTTTTTCTTATCAAGGTCATTTTGAATTATAATTAGTGTATTAACGGTCTGACTAGTTTAGTAACGCTTCTAAATTTGAAAGTATATTCCTCATTCATTCTCTGGGTTAGCAAATAGATGTATTAAAAGACAGCCTTTAGGGGATATTATATAAATGTCTGACTCTGTCTTAGATATGATCTTGAAGATTAACATTGACTGACCAAGATTAGAATGGTCAAGAGTTTCCATCCTAGTTGGAGACGAAAATGTCTTTAGGGCCGAGGCAAAAGTGTGTGTTGTAGAATAAAACTTATTTCTCATTAATTACCCATTCTTGGCTGCCTACTTTGTGACTACCATAGACTGAGACGATTTCTTCCTCACAGTATCTTGGTGTTCACAGAATTCTCTAAGATGGAGCCAGTCCATTTATCAGCACCTCAGCTAAAGTATAGATTCAGCTCTTATCAGTTCTCACATGACTTAAAAGTTGTGTAACAGACATCCATGTTCCTTAGGTCCCTTTTACCAGCTCTTGTCTCCTAGCTTTTGTGTGCATCGCTCTTAGCTGCTTGCACCTGTGATTTTCAGAGCCTCGCATTTGGACATTGGAAACTTCTTGCCCATAAGGAGAGCTGGGAGCTGGGGAATATAATTACTATGTAACTCAAACATGTGTAAGTAAGTTGATGTGATATTTTCCATTTAATATAGGAGAAAAGTCTGGGTCCTAACGCATAATCATCTTGCTGTACTATTTATGCCAAATATGGTTTAGTGCCTGAAACAAAAACATACTAAGCATTTTATGCAGATTTAAATATAGTGATAGTTGGAAGGGCTGGAAATTAGATGCTAGGCTAGTTCCCCAGGAATATCAGGGGGAAGATGGGGAATCAGAAGGTCGCCTTTGAAAAGAATGAACTCAAGAACATTCGCCCCCAGCTGCAATCTTAGGATGAGGAAGGAAGGATCGTGGCATTGGACTGAATACTGGATTCCGATCACGGCTGCCTCAGTGGCAGATGTTTCTCAACAGCCGTCGGGGTGGTGATGGGGTGCTGGAAGCTCTATAAACCTTCCTGGCAGCAGGAAAAAGCCCAAAGCAGCATGAGATATGCTGGCCTCCACCTCACTGTGCATTCACGATTGCTTCTAACTGGGAGTCTGAAATCCTAGCAAGAAAGCCTGAGAAGTAAGAGTTTTAAACTTTCCATTTGTTGGCGCACTAAACACCATACTTGAAGGAGGTGGGGATAATTGCTGAGTGCTAATCTGGGCCATTATGTCCCCGAGGAGTGTGATTCACCATGCCGGTGGTGGCCTGGCACTGCCAAATGGCTGTATGGCTCACGATACCCATTAAAGGCCATCTAGAATCAAGTGTTCAAGTATCACATTTTGAAATACATGTGAAAAAATAGCGTGTGTCCGGGGGAAGTCATTAAAATGGTAACAGGTCTCTACACCACCTCAAAATAAGAAAGGGATGGAAATGGGAATTAAAATCACAATCTACAGACATCTGAGAGAGCAGGGATGGATTTGCTAGGAGTTTCGGTGTGTGCCAGAGGGACGATCAATAAGGACAGGTTAGCAAAGAAGCAGTTTCCGGCTTGAGTTTTTCATTTGAAATCTCATTTAGAATTTATTTCAAATCTGAGATTCTATGGTCTTTCTAGATATTTGCAGATATATTTAGGGTCCCTTAGTACTTTTTGAAAGGTCTAAAATAAAGTATGATTTTCACAGCCCCGAAGCTTATTTACAATTTCCTCTGCACAGCAAAGTGACCCAGCCACATATATATCTGTATATGTGTATATATATATATGTACGCATATATATGCACATTCCTTTTTTATACTATTTTTAAAAAAGGGATGTGTAACATTTTAATTTCTTTTACTACCTGTTCTTTTTATTTTCTTCAAAAATTTAGTTTTCATTACGTGTACTTACATAATGGCTTATGTCATACAAAATTTCAAGAGAAATGTGCTCTGAAAGTAAAATTTCCTGAATATTTTTTTTTGGAAACACTTAATTTTTGAGAAACAAATATTCCAGGCAAAGTTGGAAGAAAAGAAGTGAAGGCATAGATCGGTAGTTTGGGCAATGGAGAATCAAGGTGAATTCTAACAGGAAAAAATGCAAAGTATATTAATAATTTGAAAAATAATAGTCCCAAACTCAAGTATTTCATGGGCCGAAGAAGCCTCGACTACTGAATTGCCAAAAGAGACATAGATGAAACCAGAGAGCAAATGATTTTGCCATGTGGTCTGTCAATAAATTAAGCCTGATGTAACTCTGGCCTGGTAAGGAAGGATCCTCACGGACCAGGGTAGAGGTGGTTTTACAGTTTCAGCTACGCAGTAGTCAGCTTTGGGCAACTGAATTCTAGAAAGAAATGACAGACAAGTGCAGAAATTCAAGGAAACTGTTAGGGAAAAATAATCAAGAGACTTGAATATGGATATACTGGAATGATAAAGAAATTGTGCCCTAAGTCTAGGAAAATGATATTTTAAGGGATGTAGACAAATACCATCCGTAAAATTCTTAAAATTCATTTCACATAACTAACCCATCTGGGCCACTGCAGGAGAGTATGTATAAAAAAAATGCTTTTCTGTGGAAATTCTTGGGATGGGTAATAACTGAAAATAATTCCCATCCTTTCAGGGAGAAATAGGAAAATGAACATTCAGTCAAAGTTAATAATTGCCCAAATGAGCAATCAAAACCAGATCTTATATTTTCCAATGTATACTATTTGCTAATGGAAGAAAACAGTATAAATAACATCTTAAAAATGTATATGCAAAATCAAACAAAATTTAAATCAAAATGATTGGTATATAGACAAAGGGATATTTAAATACAGTGGTTCTGATTTTGGTTATCTGTACAACATAAATAAAGGAGATTTTTTTTTTCTTGCAAACCCAGGGTATTTTTCATGGTATACTTTAGGCCTGTTTTCTTAATTGACAGCGTTCATCCACCACACCATAAATTGTGCACTGGGTTTCCTAAGTAGCATTTTTCTTTTCTGTTTTCTTTATCATTGAATGTGATTTATTATAGAATTGACTAGTTCTATACGTTATTATTTTTTAAGAGATATTGAATATAATTCCCTGTTCTATGCAATAGGTCCTTCAATGTTGGTTATCCGTTTTAGAGATAGTAGTGTGTATCTGTTAATCCCCAACTCCTTATCTATCCCTTCCTGCCTCCCTTTTCCCCTTCGGTAATAAGCAGTATTTTTCATAGTTGAGCTGAGCCTCTTTGTCAACTCTTGTGTGACCCTGAAAGTAATTATCTTAACTACTTACCCTTAGGCTGTGTCTCCTCTTGATGGCAAAACATTAGACAAACAGTTGAATGTTTTGATCCATCAACCAATTTGTTTTTCTGCATGATAGTTGCTCAAATAGACATCAGTGGGCACAGGTGGAAAAAAAGGTCTCCATCAGGCCAGAGGTTATCAGCATGTGACTGAGACTTTGGAATATGAGATTTTTCTCTGTGGGGACAGCACAGAAGACCTGATTTCAGCAAGGCTGGTTAGTGCGTTGCAAGATCAATAACCATTCAAATATGTCCCTCAGCACCCTTTACTTGTGTACCAGACCTATATTTACATATGCTGTACAGATCTCATCATGCATTTTCTCAGCCTGCTGAGGTAGTTGATATTCTTATCTCATCTCCGCTATACGGTTAATGAACTTGGGATGTGCACTAGACAAACACAGTATTCAAACCTAGGCTCTTAACACAGGCTCTTTAAGCAACTAAACTCTACTGCCTCTATCACTTGGCATGAGAAAGAGTTTGAGTGGCATTGTCACACTATTATTCTGAACAGAAAAATTTGTTTATGCTTAAAATGGAAGAGGGAACTAATTAATGTCTTTGGGCTTTGATTGGGGGCTTGGGGAAGAGTCTGAGGAAGCAGGTCTAGACTGAATGCTGTCAGAAAGAGGGGTCATTGTGTGATTGGTGATTCCAATACATCTTGCCTGTGGAAAGGGAAAACTAGGCCAAGGACCAAGCTGTCATTTGTAAAGAATTAGCAGTCACGCATTTGGGCAACAGAAGAGGTGTTTGGTATTTTGTGGGTGCCACAATGAACTTGTTTTTGTCTTCGCTTAGATACAATTATGACTTAGCCTTGCCTTTCCTCATTTTATTATAGTCTCAGAGTAACCTTGTCTGAAGCTGGTATTCTGTTTGTGTCCAGTAGGACCAAATAACATGGCCTAGCTGTGAGGGCCAGGCCCAACTTCTGAATGTCAGTGGTTACTTTCTTATTCCATTGTGATTTCTTCAATAACCGCCCACGCTTGGAACCCCTTCTGTCTCGACCCGCTGGGGAAGCCAACTAGGTCCTCCATGGTTGGGAGATAGAATTGAGCTTAAGCATTTCATTAAAGTATTGCAGCATTTTTTTTTTTTTCTCCTTGGAGCGAAGAACAATCAGACTTTATAAAATGATAATAGTATTTTATAATGCACATTGTGCCCTGATACTTTCTTAAAGCCCTTTTGCATTGAGTTCATTTTGTTTCCCAGGAATAAGTCCTTCTTCGGGAATGTGGTTTTCTGATCACATTTTTATTGCCCTTTAGTGAAGCTGGTTTTTAGTAACTAATACCTGCTTGACTGATGCCTTTTCTGTCCGTCTGTCTTGACTGGTGTTTGTCTCACTCTTTCCCTTTCATTGTTTGCCTTAACCCTCAGACACTTTTAGGTGATGGATGACTCAAACTTTTATGTCAGAACAGTTGAATGAATGAATGGATTGAACTTTTCTGGAATAGTCTTCCGTTTGGACATTGAGCTCCTGTTTGACTTCCCATTCATAGGCGCATGGGAAAGCTACATATTCCAGGTTCTTGGGATGTTACGTTGGAGTCACGTGACTATGTTTTAGCCAAAGAAATGTAGGTGCAGCAAGTTCCCAGGCTAGGGGTGAAATTGGAGCTGTAGCTACAGCTTCTGGCCTACACCACAGCTACAGCAACTCAGGATCCAAGCCGTGTCTGCGACCTAACGCCACAGCTCACTGCACTGAGAGAGGCCAGGGATCGAACCCGCATCCTTATGGATCCTAGTCGGGTTCATTAACTGCTGAGTCACAAAGCAAACTCCCACTCTCACTTTCCTTGGCAACTTTGTTAGCCACATTTTAAAGATGGCAGTGTCACACAATAGAAGATGCATAGACCCTGAGTCATCAGTTGGAAGAAACCCACCAAGGAGAGCCATCAGACCATAATGTAGGTGAGAAACATATATGTATATACTTAGGGCCGCACCTGCAGCATATGAAAGTTCCCAGGCTAGGGGTCACATTGGAGCTACAACTGCCACCTACACCACAGCCACAGCAACACAGGATCCGAGCCACGTCTGTGACCTACACCACAGCTCATGGCAATGCGGAATCCTTAACCCACTGAGTGAGGCCAGGGATCGAACCTGCATCCTTATAGATATTAGTTGGGTTCGTAACTCGCTAAGCCACATGGGAACTACGAGGAATATGCTGTTATTGTGTTGAAGCACAGAGATTTGGGGATTTGGGGGTGGTTTGTTTCAGCAGCTGGTGTTATTCTTCCTCAATGAGGCAGAACTAAGTAAGGATGCTTTGGTCCATTTTTTTTTTGGGGGGGGGAATGAATAGATAATAAATCTGAAGATAGAAAAGGATACTTAAGAAAATATAAAATAATTTATTTAGAGAAATAAAACAGATACCTAGAAATCTATTAGACTCTCACTTCATATGCTTTAAATTTAAAGTTTGATACAATGCTGAAGTTTTATTAAGCAGGTGAAAATTATATAAGCTGGTGTTTTATTATGAATAAAGGAAATTTTTCAAAATAATCCTTAGTTTTCTAAGATTTCTTAAGTGTCCTCCCTCGTTTTGGAAACATTTATTTGATACCTACTACGTGGCATGAACTTTCCTGATTACTAGGGCTACAGCAGTGTAAGAAAGAGATAGGAGATTATATTCTAATGGAGAAGGAAAAAACAAACAAGTGAATAAACAGTTATAGTATTTGTATTTTAGGAGATGGTAAGAATTTGGAGGAGAAGTCAGAGAAGGTGCTGAGGGAGGTGGCTAGTGGAGAATTGTACTTTTAGATAGAGTGGACAGAGAAGCACCCAGAGAAGGCAATTCAGGAACAAAGACCTGACAGAAGTGGGGGTGGAAGCCCCAAGAGAACCTGCACCCTAGACAGAGGGACCAGACGGAGGCCCTGAAATCGGAGGATGCCACATATGCTAAAGGGAGAGCGGGAGGCTGCTGTGGCTGAAAGAAACAACGCTGGGAGGAACAGTAGACAATGGGGTCAGATGAGTGTTGGGGTCCCCATCCTGGCCAGCCTCGTAGACAACTGTACAACATTTGACTTTTGCTTTGATAGGTCCAAAGCCACTGGAGGGTTTTTAGCCTGAGGCATCACCTGATGTTCATTTTAACTCAGCCACTCTGGCTGTTAGGTTGAGATTAAACTCTAGTGGGCAAGGAAGGGGAGATGCTGGTTAGGATACGGTAACTGTAATCTGGATGAGTAATTGCGGTGGCTTGGGCCAGGGAGGCAGGACTGCTCATACCCAGAATATCCTGTACCTGTTTCTCAGTAGATCCAGCAAGATTTGCTTTTGGTCTGGATGTGAGGTGATGTGTGACAAAAAAAGAGAGGAATCAAGAATGACTCCAAATGGAAGGATAGACTTGCCATTAACTTAGAAGGCTAAGACTATAAGAAAATGGGTTTTGAGGGATAAGAAGAGGATTTCAGCTTTGGGCTTACTGAGTTTGAGATGCCTCTTAGACATATTCAAGGGGGTACCCACAATTTCCCTTTACTAATGTAATACCTTGAACAGTTTGCTGTTTCCTTACTGTTATTCTTTCTTTAAATAGGTTGTGATCTCCTTGCAAACAGGGATGATGTTTTAGATTCATTCTCTCTCTTTCACATTGTCAAGTATAGCTTATATGTGGAATCTAAATTATGGCACAAATGAACCTATCTACAAAGAAGAAACAGACTCACAGACCTAGAGAGGGGAGGGAGTGGGTTGGATGGGGAGTTTGGGGTTAGTAGATGCAGACTATTGCATTTAGAAGGATAATGAGGTTCTACTGTACAGCACAGGGAACTATATCCAATTTCTTGGGATTGACCATGATGGAAGATAATATAAGAAAAGGACTGTATATATATATGTGTGTGACTGGGTCATTTTCCTGTACAGCAGAAACTGGCACGACATTGTAAATCAAGTATACTTTAATTTAAAATAAAAGGAGAAAAAGTACAATTTTGAAACAGTTTCTCTGTCTGTTGATTTATTATGTAAAGAACCATGAACATATAATAAATTAGACACAAATTGTTTCACGTAGACGCTTTAAAAATTCAGTTTAGTATTGTTTATGTGTTAGTAGGCTCATGTGCCTTAATATTCAAAGAGCACAAGATAAAAAAAAAAAAAAAGAGGTTTGGCAGATAGAAGAGAAAAGCTCTCTAGCAATTAAACCCCGCGTGGAAGATATTAGCAGAAGTGATTCCTGTACAATACACACATTTACAGGAAGAGCCTGATTTGTATTTAGTCTGCATTTCAGCTCACTCACAATGAGAACTCGTGTCTTAGGAGCCTTAGCCAGGAAATGTGCCAAAGACCCAGGGTCTGAGCCTGGCTAGGGGGAAGGCTGGCAGGCCAGGCCTATAAGAGCAATGTTTCCTGCAACTCGGGAAGTTAGTGACAGGATTTTATTATCAAACCAAAAGTTCAAAACCAAATCATGATGGAATGAAATAACGTTAAGAAAATGGCTATTTCTTTAAAAATCCCTCATATATGTTCTAGGAGGAAAGAATTTAGTTTATATTATATTATTATTATTTTTTTATAGAGTAGTCAGCAAAGTAGCTTGATTCAGGAAGAGTTATCTGTGACCTAGTGAACCTAGGTAACAGGTTAATAGTAATCCACTCTCAGTGGATGCCAGATTAAACTGCTTTCAAATTGTCTTACTCTCTGATATCAATTCCTGACACAATAAGTACTTAATAGGTACTGGTTGACTTGAATCAGCTTGATATACAAAGAAAAAACATGTAGGGGAATGAGACACTGACTTTCACCTTTCCAGAATAACCGAGGATGGACACTCAGAGAAACTTGCAAACAGTGACACAGCATTAAGATTCTACTCATGAACAATTGAGGAAAAAAAAATCCGTATGTGTCATTAAACTAAAAATATAGCTAATGTTAGCTAGAAGACATCAGTTATGTTCAAATATAGCATTTCGCCATTAGTCTGTTAATTCGATCCCAGATACTGGGTTCGTACGGAGACCAAAGCTGAATCCGAGGCTGTGATCTGATCTTAGATACACCAGCCCATCCCTCACGTTGGTTTGTGTCTCCCGACATGACTAGGCACTGATATAAAGGCATATGTTCACTCTTTCCTCCGCTGATGGCATTTCATTGAAAAGTTCTCATGTATTTGGAGAGGATAAAATTTCCCCTCACTCTGTCCATTCTTCCTGTAGTTGTACAGTTTGATTCGTTTTCAGATCAGTTGGCTTTGCCAGTTTAGGATTAACTATTAACGTGGTAATTAACAACAAGCTTTGCATTGTGGCTTGACGTTTTGTTTTCTGTGGGGGAAGATGTTTGCTCAGTGTGACAGTTTTAGGGTCCCGGGTTTGCGAGTGGGCAGGGTGTGAGGCGGGGTCCATTTTCTGACACTTTGCAGTCTAAAGCCAGTAGATTCTGAGGCAGACCTCTTCGAGAAGTTAATGTTGACAAAGCTACCCTTCTCTGTTACGTTCAACTGAAATTTGTTGTCTTTGTGCTAATAAAATAAAGGTTAGGGAAAGGATGAAAGTCCTGCAAAAGCAATTACAATCAAAATGAGTCATAGCGCTAAAAGGCGAAAGCTGCTTGTCTACATTTACAGTTCATACGTCATGTCAGTGATTCTTAACTGATTAACACTATCACCATGGTGTTTCTTTACCGTCACAAATCTGTGATACTTATGTAAGAGAATATTTTTATTTTAAATTTTACATGTGAGCTGATTTAAAAGAGGCTAGAACTGTTTCTTTCTTTTTTTTTTAAAGAAACTTCACATTATGGTATCATTTATTTTTTATGGAACCAAAAAAAAAAATCTCTAAACTGTGCTTACATAGCATTGTATCCAGCTGTATCTCACATTTTCTGCATATAGAGAACTGTGCTTGACTGAGCCAAATAGGTTTGTCCCTTGCCTGGCGGAGGCCAAATAAGTTCACTTTGTATGTCTTCATTCTCTTTATTAAGTCCAACTAAACTCCCTAATATAGAAGTTTTTTTTTTTTCAGGAGAAAAAAGTCGAAATAACTAATAAATATTATACCTTTCCATACTGGCTTAGCAACAATCAGGCAGGGAATAAACAGGGTTTTAATACAAATCCTTTGCTGAAGCTATTATTGTTTTGAGCTAATAATATTAGAAATGCAGCTATTAAAGTCCAAAAGAGCAAATCACTATGAGTAATGCAAAATAAACAACAGTACATCACTCCTGACATCTGTAATTATTTATAATTCTCCTAAATCCACCCCCCATTCTTAGCCAAGCTTAGATTAATACCCTTCAGCATTTATTTGGTTTTAGTTGAGATCATGTTAATAGTTATTTGCCAGAGAGCAAAGTGGCTCCCCTTCCAGTGGGATGCTGTTGAGGTCTTGACCCAGTTGACTGTGGGATAGCTGAAGCTAGTGGGTCCACTCCTTCATCTGCATGGAGAAGACAGCCTCACACTTTGACCACATGGTCCATCTGCTCTCTGGAACTTAAAGGCACGGGTCTCCAGAGCTTCGTTAGAGTGGTGGGAAATCATACTGGTCCAGGTGCCCATTTCCTATAGGAACAATTTGGAAAGAATCTGTACTCCAGCAAATAATGCTCCTTAGAGAAAGTCTGTAAGGTTTGGAATAAATTATTCTTTTGTCTTTTTAGGGCCGCACCCTTGGCATTCGCAGGGTCCCAGGCTAGGGGTCCAATCGGAACTGTAGCCGCTGGCCAACGCCACAGCCACGGCAACGCCAGATCCGAGCTGCATCTGTGACCTACACCACAGCTCACGGTAACACCGGGTCCTCAACCCACCTAGCGAGGCCAGGGATCGAACCCACGACCTCATGGTTGCTAGTCAGATTCGTTTCCCCTGAGCCACAATGGGAACTCCTGGAATAAATATTTTGATAAACTGAATGGGGAGAGTGGTACACCAACAGGATGCCTGAATGAAACTGGTTGGTCTTGTTTCTCTAGGGGTCTTTACAGGGCTTCGTTTCTCTGCTACCTTCTGATGAGCACTGTTGCCTTTGTGCAAGAATTGTTATCATTATCTCTTTAGCTTTTTTCTTTTCACTCTGTGTGGAGGTGAGCGGAATATAAGAGCGTGGGGGGCAGTGTTGAATTGTTCCGCAAAGTTGACAGCAGGCAGAGAGGTCCGGTGCGCCGGCTAATAAAAAGCAGTGGCGTCTGGAGAAGAGCAGGATTTGAGGGTGATTCGCCATGAAACGTGCTATATGTCAATCCGCTCTCTCACTTCTGCTCTGACATCTTTAGCAAAAGGTTAAAGTTGCTCCGAAGTGCTGCATGTGAGTGGGCGCCTCTGGGCAAAAGTTGAGGGAACGAGAGAACGGACTTCAGTGTTACGTCAGAGAGGAAGCTCTTTTGGCAAAATCAAATGAGAAGGAAAACAGACTGACCAGCAACTAGAATCTATTTTTGTTTGCCATGTAATTACAATTGGAGATGTAACCAAGATATATTGCTCCCTTGTTCCTCTGCAGGAATGACGCCCAGCAGTGAACACAGGGTGCCATTTTAGGAAATGATAAACCTGGCACCCGATGTCCGCCGGGACACGTCCAGAATATTCTGCTCCATTCTTTTAGTGGGAGCATTTTCCTGGGGCTGATGAGGCACAGCGATGAAAGGAGACCCATGTGGCCAGTTTCCAACCTGAAGGAAGCAAATCTAGGCTTGCTGTCAGAGAAAAATACTGGAACTAGAAACACAGTCAAACTAGTTTGGTGGGGTGGGGAAGGAGTCTCTGGTATTTGTAAAGTTCTTTCGCTAGAACGGACCTGCAGAAATCAGGGTGGATTCTTAACTAACACCATCTATTTTCACATTTAAACCCAAAGTGATGCATGGAAAATGCTACTCACTTTTGAAACCTGCCCTGTCTGAACCAATTCCAGGTTATCAGAATAACCTGCTGGCCACTAAGTTTTCTCATATGTTTTGTTCACAACCGTGTATAGGCTCCGTGAAGTCTTACCTTCTGTAAGAAGGTAACCCTGAATTTAACCCTGACATCATGTGTCTAATCTCCCCGATTTGTGTGAAGGGTTCAGTGATGCTCTGATTAAGGGCTTTAGTGACTTTAAAGTTTTTCGCTTCAATGAAAAGAGACGCGTGTGTAGCTTTCAGTTGAATGCATTCGAAAGCTGGAATTGAACTCAGTTACTGGTCTCCAAAGAGATTTCCATTCAATGACTCTAAAATTGATTAATTCTCTATATAATACAAGCTTTATGCTAAAATAACTTGGGGAATCTGAAAGTAGTGTCCATTCTTCAGCTGTTCTTATGGACTTGGTTCAGATTTGTACAAACCCTCTCTTACTGAAAATGCTTTTGTCGCAGATAGGTTGAGATCTCCTCCATGAAGTTTCCCTATGGTATATTCACTACAGAGACTTTAGCCTTTATCAACCACGGAGGTCTAACAACCGTAGCAAAAGATCTGATTTTATCATCATCATTATTATTATTATCGTTATTATTTTGCTTTTTAGGGTCACACCCACGGCATGTGGAGGTTCCCAGGCTAGGGGTAAAATCGGAGCTACAGCCACAGCAACGCCAGATCTAAGCTGCATCTGTGGCCTACACCACAGCTCAATGGCAACACAGGATCCTTAACCCACTGAGCGAGGCCAGGGATTGAACCCATGTCCTCACGGATACTTGTCGGATTCGTTAACCCCTGAGCCACGAGGGGAATTCCTGTTTTTATTATTATTTTTTAACTGAACATATCTTTGACTTCTTTCACTCTCCTGATCATTTCTATGGATGTTGCAGAATATTAAGTCAATTTATCCTGGCCCTCCTGATAAACCTTAGCTCCTGAACTTTATCATTAAAGTGAGGGATAAAAGTCACTTGTTACCAAGTGGTAAAGCAGCAGTTTCTGTCTTTTTAAAAAATATTTTTCTTTTTAGGTCTGGACCCATGGCATATGGAAGTTTCCAGGCTAGGGGTCAAATTAGAGCTGCAGCTGCCAGCCTACACCACAGCCTCAGCAACATGGGACCTGAGCTGTGTCTGAGACCTACTCTATGGCTCAGGACAATGCTGGATCCTTAACCCACTGTGTGAGGCCAGGGATCAAACTTGCGTCCTCATGGATACTAGCTGGGTTCCTTACTGCTCAGCCACAATGGGCACTCCAGTTTCTGTCTTTAACAGAAGTCATTTTATGTTTTTACACTTTTCTGAATTTTTCTTTATTAAAATGGAAGTATAATTGAATTACAATGTGGTATTAGTTTCAGGTATACAGCAAAGCAACAAAATGATTCAATTATATATATATATATACATACATATATATACTTTTTGATTCTTCTCCATTATTGGTTATTAAAAGATATTGACTATAGTTCCCTGTGCTATACTATAGGTCCTTGTTATCTATTTTATATATAGCAGTGTGTATCTGTTAATCCCAGACTTCTAATTTATCCTCTCACCTTATTTGTTGTTAAACATAAATTTGCTTTCTATGTCTGTTAGTTGTTTATATTGTGTAAATAAGTTCATTTGTATCTCTCTCTCTCTTTTTTTTTTTTTAGATTCCAAACATGAGTGATATCCTATGGTACTTGTTCCTCTCTGATTTATTTCACTTAGTATGGTAATCTCTAGGTCCATCCATGTTCCTGCAAATAGCATTATTTCCTTCTTTTTTGTGGATGAGTAATATTCCATCGTATGTATTTACCACATTTTCTTTATCCATTCCTCTGTCTATAGGCATCTAGATCGCCTCTATGTCCTGGCTGTTGTAACTAGTGCTGCAATGAACATTGGGGTACATGTGACAGAAGGTATTTTAAATGATACATGCTCTCAAGGGAGTACTTCTTTTTAGAAATACTACACTCTGTGTCCATAGTCCTATTGGAAGAGCAGTGATCTGATGTAACTCAGTCTGCACAGGACTTGGTTTTTCAGTACCGTCTGCATTCCAAGTACTCTGTTGACCTCTATGGCAAGAGCTTCCCATTTGCATATTATGGCAGCCTTTCTATTGGAAATTTCTCTTCTAACTTCCCTTATACAAATAGCAATACAGTCCTACTGGCTAGGTAACTTCCACTGGTTATTTAATGGTGACATTTTAAACTGACTTCAATCAAGATTACCTTTATTCAGTCAAGACTACCTTTGAAAGACATCCCTGAATTCCACATAGAATTAAATTCCATATTATATTGCCCCCCCCAATTCTGAAAGTGGTATATATTCATTGCCTTCACTAGACGGTTAATTAGAGCCATTAAATTCTTTATAATATCCAGTGGCCCCAGCAAAAGAGTCCTTTTCAATAGTGTCACGAACTTAGCAAACGTGGGCTGGGAGAGGGTCTGTCATGACATATCTTGAGGATATACTGACTAGGCTCTCCTGATTTCTTTCAACATGGAAGAGCATTTTCACCATGAGCTCCGGGGATTCATCTCACCCCACACTCTTTTCTCTCTCTTCCAGGGTATTTATTTTAAGCAGAGTGAGGTCAGATTTCATGTAGAAAATCCAAGTCTGCCTGTCAGGGTGCATCTGTTGGTCAGTTTAGGTTGAATTTTTAATTATGCTGTTTGCAGTGAATTACCTCCTTCTAGGTCATTTTTTTTTCAATTGGATGCCATCCCAGTTACCGGAAGATGTTGAGATAGCATAAAATAGGCAGAAAGTAAGCGAAAGTTCAGCAATACCTATTAACTGAGGCTAGAAATATTCTGAAGCAATCGTCTTCATCCTTCAATCCCATTATTTATAATTATGAGCTCAAAAGGAATATAACATAATATAAATAATGTATGTTAATATTGAATTTTATGTTAACTTTAATATTGAACTTTATATGGTAGAAATGTATTTCTTGTGTAAGGTGTAGGCATTGAGAGGAAATACCGAAGAATTAAAGAGTATTCAGTTTCTGCCTTTCATACAACTGACTAGAAGATCTCACTTGATAATATAATTAATGAGAGGACACAAGTCTAATAATATACATTACTAGGCACCAACTGATCCGAGTATCTCCTGGATGCACGAGAAAAGCTTCTTAGATTATTACTCTGTGAACGCAAGAAATTCAGTTCACAAACAGCACGCCCTAGTTGATTATATAACAGATGCTTGGAATACGACATTGCATAAAACAGAGACCTTGCTCAAGGAACTCACACCTGCGTGTGGGAATTGATCTTGTCCTGACTAAATAGTCTGAGAAGGTGAGGAAGCCTTAGCCATCCATCCCTTCTCCTCCCTGGAATAAAAAAATCTGGCATGGCACCCCTTAAAGAAAATACCTGTGATCATATTTTCTTTCTGGAGTTGGCTAGAAAAACATAAATCAGACACCTGAGGTATGCACCCAGAATTCCTGAAGCCATAAAAACAGGGATTTTCCTTAGTTTGCATCTAATAAAACAGAAAAGCAACCCACTTGACAGAAAGTGGGCTTCCTGAATGCTGTGGCAGAGCCAAGCTCTGCCGTACACAGTGCTGTACATTCAGGGTGACCGGGCTGTGTTGACATGTTGCAATGAATGGGGCTCCACTGTTGCTGCTGCTGCCACTACCAACTACAGAAAGAATTTCAAAGATCCGTTTTCCAGGGTGAAGACTTTTATGGCTTTTCTTAGCTCTGGTGGTTCGCTCTAGGAAAGTACAGATAGCTCCTGGCAGCACATCTGGCAGAGGATCTTCCGTGGACATCTCAGTGCCGTTGCGGGACTGCCAGGGACGAGCAAAACGTGTTCTTTACAATCTCAAAACTGCCACATCATCTGGAAGGTGGAGATTGTGAATCATTTTTCATGATGAAGCTCATTCTTGATCTTCCTATATTTTTGCTTTGTCCTGATTCATACTCTTTAAGGAAGGCTTTCTTGGTACTAGTAAGAAGAATGAGATTTTTTTTTTTTTTGACTCACGGTAGGTGTGAAGGCGGTAGAACTAAGGAGCACATCTTAGCCATCTTAGTTTTAACCAATTTTATGAAGTCTTCCTACCCCCACTTCCCCACACACAATTTTTCTTTCAGGGTTTAGCTGTGCTTCTGCCTTTTTTTTTTCCTTTTATGGCTACACCTGTGGCATATGGAAGTTCTCAGGGCCAGGGGTTGAATTGGAGCTGCAGCGGCAGCTGCATCCTATGCCACGGCCATGGCAACACTGGATCCGAGCTGTATCTGTGATCAGTTTGTGGTGATGCCGGGTCCTTAACCTACTGAGCGAGGCCAGGGACTGAACCCTCATCTTCACGGACACTCTTTGGGGTTCTAAATCCACTGAGCCACATGGGAACTTTCTAGCTGTGCTTCTGCTTTATCAATAGAGCACAACTTGCTAAGAAAATGGGAAGAACATTAGAGAAAGATATGAAGGAGTGAGTCCTCAGATGAACAGTCAGAAAATGTGTGACACGCTTTGGAAAAAAAAAGTGAAATGGAAATTGTGAATATAGGCATGTTTCTAGTATTTCATTTCCCAATCAGCCACCACCTGGTTCTACTTACCCCCTGAGGGTATGTGGTGGGGGAGCATTTTCTGCTGTAGTGATGTCCAATCAGGAAGAAATGGGGAATAAAGAATGGAACTGAGATAGCACGGCAAGAGAATCTTTAAGGAGAGAGGTTGGGGAGCTCTGTTGGTGTGAGGAAAGTGGATTGAAGGTAGAAGGGCTTCGTGAAGTGTTATTATGATGGGTAGAGTCCCTCTTTGATGTTTAGAAGATTGCACATTCAGAACTTGTTGAATTTTGAAATGGTCTTTTTTTTTTTTTTTTTGTCTTCTGTCCTGGGTTTTCCATACTGTGGTATCATCGCAGGAGGTGCATCACATGAATAACTGCTTGCTGAGTCATCCATCAGCAATAACTTCACTTAATTTGATGTTCTTTCTTGTATTTCACCTCACAAAGTTTTTTCTATCATTTTTGTGGCATGTCTTAGATGAATCCCATAGAACTAGAGTCTGACCAGGAGTTCAGGTGCACTTGATCTATGGAGTGAATGCGCTTCAGAAAAATGTCTGTGGGAGGGAGTGAAGTAAAGAAGGAGAAAAGGGCAAGATGTGGTTTTTGTTCAAGCCTGGTCTTCATTTGATACATGTAGGGAGCTATAGACTCTTGGCACTCAGGAGTGGGTCCTTGTACCATCATCGCTCAGTCATGGGTGTGCTGAAGAAACAATTATTCATGGCACTTGTTTAAGATGATAAGGCAGGCTCTGTTCAAGGAAGATTCCTACAATGAGGTTTTGTAGTAGGAGAAAGAGACGGGACTCAATTCTGACTCCAACAAGGACAAGTGGAAATTTATAACCAAGGCGCAGCGTCTGTGAGTGAAAAATCGCTAAGGAATAAGGGGGCTCTTTGCTGGAATGACTCAACAGAATTCTTGCTTAAGGCAGACCAGGGTGCTAAGATATCAAGGGTAGAGGATGAGGAATGTCATCAGAGAGGGGGTGGTCAGGTACCAAGGTTGGGGGCTTTTTGCTAACCCGGCCGAGCTGGATTGTTGCTCAAACTGGATTCTACGTGGACAGATAGGAGGTCCATGGTCCAGTCTGGTGGGCCGAAGATTCAGAGGAGCCTGATGGAAGCTCTGCTAGGGAGAGAGACTTTGTCAGGTGACATATAACCCTCCTGGGTGAAGTGGCCTCCACTGGCACGGGGCAGTTTTCTGGAGGAGGGGACATCTGGGAGCTGCTTGCTGCCAATACTCACAGCAGCCAGGAGATGAATGGAGGCAACTGATGAAATAAATGTACTCTGATGTCAGGCAGCAGCAGGGTTTGGTTCCGTACAAGAGCTGGTACGGAATCAGATCTGCACAGGGCAGGTGAAGTTGGCATTTACGTTGGGCGATTTGAAGAGGGATCATATTTTTTCCTCATGTCAGTCAGACCACGTGGTATCGGAACAGCTTAACGGGGACCTTTAAGGCTTATGTCAAGGTCTCCAGACTCATTCAAGGATGCTCATATTCCTCACATTTCTATCTTTTTCATATACCAAAATTCTTTGATTCTCTAAATCTACCATTCCTTCTCTCATCCATACCCTACTCTCCCCTTCCTCATCGGTACTTTCATTTGACTGTTTCCCACTCTTATGTTTGCCATAACTTAGGCATCACTCTCTCCTAGAGGCTTTCTTTGGTACCCTGAATTAGACATCGCCTTCCATTCTTCTAAGCCACGTTGTACTGCCTGTACTAGTACTTTCCAGCATGCATTTTCACTGCTGGTTAGCTTCCTTATCCATGTGTCTTTATAGATTACAAAGTCTATGAGAGCAGGCATTAAAATCGTGCTCTTGGAGTTCCTGCTATGGTGCAGCAGGTTAAAGATCTGGCATTGTCTCTGTGGTGGCATGGGTTCAGTTCCCAGCCCAGTGCTGTGGGTTAAGGATCCAGGGTTGCTGAAGCTGTGGTGTTATGTCACAGCTGTGGCTCGGATTTGATCCCTGGCCTGAGAACTTCCATGGGCTGCAAGTGCAGCCAAAAAATAAATACAGAAAAGAAAAAAAAAATTGTGCTCTCTATTGTACCTGGCAAATAGTAAGCACATGCGTAGTGAATTTATATATGAATACACTATACAGGATAAATACAAAGCTATCCCAACTTTTCATTTTTATGAGAAGGAAGGTCTTATCTTTTTTTGTCAAAATGATAGTAATACAAAATATAGATTAACTCGCACATCTACAATAAGACCTTTCAGGTAAGTTTTGACAGGATCGAGAAAGTGTTAGATAGTGAATCCCAATGATTAGGCTGAAGATTTAGGTAAACAGTTTCTCTCCCACTCAGTAGTAAACCTGTTTTTCTAATGTACATGGCTGCCATCAATGCCTGGTTACATGTAAATTTTATGAAAGCATATCTGCGGTCAGGATAGTGTTTATCCTTTTGCATCATCCCAAAGGAAATTAAAAGTACAAGTATCTTGTGATGATTTATGTACACCTATAATTGAAATAAAATCCATTAAGAAAAAAAAAAGGCTATATCACAAAGTGAAGAAAAAAAAAGTACAAGTATCATTGGGGAGGGATATAACAGAGGTCTCCTCGGCTCTCATCCTTCAAGAGAAGCGATTTGGGAAAAGACGGAGCTGCTTGCCCAGGGCAGAAGAAAACCAGCCCCTCGGGATGGATCTGGATACAGGTGCTGGTCCTGTGTCGTGACGAAGGACGTGAGCTTTAGCGTCAGAAAGGTTTTCGGTTTAGGGCCAGCTCTGATGTCAGAGTGACTTTGGCCGTTACCACCCCATCCTCATTCCACAGGGTCCTCCTTTGTAAGGGCTGTTGCGGAAAACCGGTGAGATTATGCCAGCGTTAGGCTGAGCACCATGCTAAGCATACGGCCAAAGCTCCACGGCCTTTGCTAGTTCACCATAACACATTGTGGTGGGGTGCATGGGACTGGGGGTAACTGCTTCACCTGCTGGATGGCAGAGTCCCAGCCATCTGCCTGAGTGGAGGTGCTCTTACGTGGATTGGTGGGCGCAAACAACTGACCACGGTGTCTACCCATTGTCCCTGTGCCCAGCTGAGACCTGCGTATAGACGGTAAGAGAGTGGTGACCACTGCTGCCTCTGTGAAGCATGGAACTCCGTGTCAGGCCCTTTAACTCACACTCTGACTAGTTTTTACATCATGTGAACATGACGGGCTACCATCTGCATTGTACATGCCCTGGAAATAGGCTCGGAGACAGCAAAGGATTTGCCTCCCACAACCGTTGCAATGACAGAGCCAGGAATGGACCCAAATTTACCCAGCTGAAGGAAAAGGCAAAGGTTAATTTTAGAAAAGAGATTATTTGAAGGAAAACATGAAGGCCAGGATGTCGGCACTGCATTTTCTTTTCCTCTTGCTCTGTTAGCAAACCGTTAGCCAGCTCTCAGAGTCCGTGCTTGTCCTCTGTGACGTAAGGATGGGACAGAGGCTAATTCGAATGCAGCAGAAGAATAATTCTGTTATGATTTCCCTTGACCTTGGTCTCTAAGGTGACTCCACACCAGACCTCATTCCAGATTCACTCAGCGCTGAGGAACCCATACACGTTGCTCCCGTTTCTCTGCACTGCCCGCCCAGCTACCGGCCACACATCAGCCTTAAAACCACAAGTGCCTGTAAATTGGAAGTAGCAATTGAAAGATATTTTTTTTTCTAACTCTTCATTTTATGTATTAGGCAAAATAAAGATGTTCTCCGCATAAGAAAAAAAGGCGCTAGTGTGTATAACCTCCTTATCTGGGATGTGGAAGCTGTAATCTTTAACGCTTAATAATCTTTTTTTTTTTTTTTTTGTCTTTTTTATGTAGAGTGCCCCTATCTAGGGCCACACCCGCGGCGTATGGAGGTTCCCAGGCTAGGGGTCTAACAGGAGCTGTAGCTGCTGGCCTACACCACAGCCACAGCAAAGCGGGATCCGAGCCGCGTCTGCAACCTACACCACAGCTCACGGCAATGCCGGATCCTTAACCCACTGAGCGAGGCCAGGGATCGAACCTGCAACCTCATGGTTCCTAGTCGGATTTGTTAACCACTGAGCCACGATGGGAACTCCAGCGCTTAATCTTATATCGGTTCCATTTCCCTTGATTTATGTTGCTGTTTGACAGCTCTGTGTGGTGTGGAATATCGGGAAATGGGGGTTATTTGGCATCCATCATTTTCAGTAGGGAGTTTTAGTAGTCTTTTATTTTATTTTTTTACCATGTTGTAAATTTTCTGGCATAACTCATATTGTCAGGTTTTCTGACATAATTGTCTCATAATTAGGGGACATTTTAATACTTTTTTTTTTTTAATAGACCAACACAGCATCAGAAAATTCCAGTTCTCGACAAGGTGCTGATACTGATAAAATCTAGTTTCTTAAAGTATTTCAGTGTTTTAGATTCCATCTCCACTTTCTCTATAAAAGAGTCACAGGATATTGGCATGCATAAGGGAACTATGGAAACAGTGATTTAGAATGAATTATAAAGGTTTCTTCTACGTACCTCCTTGGCTAATCCACAATGACACTCTGATAGGAAGACAGGGGACAGCACTTCTCAAGTTCACTGCGTTAACCCACTCTCATCCCACTCCCCTCCCTGCATCTTTCCTGGGACCAGAAAGTCTCAGGAGACACTGATGTATTCAAATATGTGTTTGCAGATTAGAAAACTAAGCCCCAGAGAAGTTAATTATCACCTACTGTGAGACCGTGCATGTCTCCATGTAATCTTTACTTTCCTTGTTGAAATCTATTCACCTGTAATTTAAGCCTGGGCATAGCAGTCAGACTAGAGAGGGCTTACTCTGCAGGCTACAGAAACTTTGGTAAAATCCGGTAATAGTCCATGATATCAAAGTAGAATCATTTCTGAAAAAAAAAAAAAACATTACGGAAGCGAAATCAAAACAGGAACTTTTAAATTATAGCTTAAAATGAACGATGATCTTCGATAATGGGACTTGCCCCAGGTTTTTAGTTCAGAAAGGCGTTTTTTAATCACGGAAAAGCTAGTAGACTTTTGGTGTCCAGCGTAAATCTGATTTTTGAGATCATCAGAATAGCTCAACATGTTTAAATGCATTAAGTGATCTAGTTGAGATTACTTTATGAAAGAAGACTTTCCAGATTGTATTTATGTAACACTAATTCTTAGCAGTTTTGTTGTAATTATAGAAGAGGTGTTCTGTCAGGAGAGTCAAATGATTTATATTTTATATTTTATATGTATGTATTTATTTACGCTATGCCCACTGCATGCAGAAGTTACCAGGCCAAGGATCAAACTCACGCCACAGCAGTAACCCTAGCCACAGTAGTGAAAGTGCCAGATCCTTCAACCATTAGGCCACCAGGGAACTCCAAGAGTCAAATGATTTTTAAAATATACATTCTTTTGAAATAGAATGGAGTATGCCTTTGACAGCACGTGACTAGTTTTGGTAAAGTACTTTTTTTTTGGTGTATTATAGCCATGAATGTAGGATAGAAGGACAAGGCTGAATTGAGAAACTACCTTAGCAATTGTCTTTTTTTAAACACTTAGTCAGTCTCAATATTCTTAGCCTCTGATCATAATGTCCTTTGGGGTGTATGACACGGCAGTGAGGGAATGTCATTTTTGGCTTCAGTGATAATTATGAAAGGTCTGTAAGCAGTTTTTTTCCTTTAATTTTGCAGTTTCTCCTTCTTTTTTCCACCCCCACTCTTTTTTCCCTTCTTCTCAGCCTCCTTTAAGTGTAGCTTTCTAAATTATACTTGAGTATCTGCTAAGGAGTAGAAGGAATCTTGCTTCTCTTTACTTAGCCTTCTACTTAAATCACTGGTCATAATGATATTTTATTATATTCGCACAGGAAATTGTGATTTATCTAGTGCTTTCACAAGCATTTTCGTTAATTCTTACAAAAATACATCAGGTGGGCAGAGCAGACATTGCTAATTGTCTTTCCAGGTGATGAAAATAAGGATAAAGGGGAACAAATGATCTGTCCGGTTCACAGCTAAAGAGCAACAGACTGGAGTCATAGCCAAATATGCTTTTCTACTTTAATATTTCCTCCACTGCAAAATGAATTCATGTGTATTGCAAAATATTAGAAAACGTAAAGATGAAGAACATGAGGAAAAATTTCATATATCTCCCACCTCCGGAGATAACCATTCTTCAGATTTTGGTATACTTTCTGTTCAGTTTTTAAAAACACATAATTATTTTAAAACCATTTTGGTCAGGGAGCTCCCTTCGTGGGTCAGCGTTTAAAGAATCTGACTAGGATCCACGAGGATGCTGGTTCAATCCCAGGTCTCACTCAGTGGGGTAAGGATCCGTGTCACAGTGCGCTGTGGTGTGGGTCGTAGACACGGCTGGGATCCTCCGTGGCTGTGGCTATGATGAGTATTCTATACTACTGGGAAACACTTACTAAATATGCAAACAATTCATAAAATAAATTGAGAAGGAAATACATCAGAATATTGTTGGCATCTTTCTCCAGGTGACATTTTAAAATTCAGTAAGTTTATTATTTTCATTATTTTAAGTGACCCACATGATTGATAATGAAGAGACAAACAGATTTTGAGGTAAAGATGGAATTCCTACCTATGTATTTGCCCTTGATCTTTTTCTTGACTGTCCTCCTCAGTGAAGTTTATTGTCTTTTGAACCACTCTTTCCTAGCCTATGGTAATAATTCTAATGTGAATTATGAACTGTTTTACTATTTCTCTTTTAGAATCCTCAAGGTTTACTTTTTTCTTTTTGGGGGCTGTTTATCCATAAGTTAAGAAGACTACATTTTGGTCTAATGGCGTTCTAAACCATCTTTGATTCAATGGACTCTGATAGAATGGAAAAGAAAGAAACATTTTCATTCTTCATGCTCTAGATTCATGTCTTCATCATATAACAGACATGCTGATGATATTTTAGCTAGTTCCTTATTAGTTATTTGGGTAATCAAGTATACAACTGTGCGGCATTGAATTAAGAAAAAACCACCTACAAAAATCACTGAAATTTAAAATTCTTTCTTAAAGATTTTGTGGTTGGCAGTGAATTCTGAGACACTTTAGGAAGGCTTTGTTTCTATAGTACAGTGATTATCACATTTGCTTCACACTTTAGGAAGGCTCCCTTGGCCCACAGTTGCCCCTTGGCATATGGAGTTTCCAGGCCAGGGATCAGGTCCAAGCTGCAGTTGCAACCTATGCTGCAGTGGCCACAATGCAGGATCCTTAACCCACCATACTGGGCTGGGGATTGAACATGCACCCCTGCACTCTGGAGATGCCCCTGATTCCATTGTGCTACAATAGGAACTCCTAGGAATACTTTCAGGAGCTCAAAGTAGCATAAGGGGTTCTTTGCTCAAGCCAGGACATATCTCTTTACAGTACAAAAATGAATGTTCAGTCCCGTTTATTTTTAATTTTCTCCATTTCTCTATAATGCACAGAGTATATTGAAAGCATTTTATATCTCCTTTTTGTGAGATGCACGTCCTCTGTAACAACAGTTTATCACCAAGGCAACCAAACCTTTGCTTAATGTCCTGTACTTTAGTAAAATAAAATGCATGTCATTTTAAGTACAGTTTTTTTTTTCAAAGTAGAGGTGGTTTGAGATTTCACATCTAATGAAAATAAGGCTGTTTATTATTCCATTTCCCACAAAAATCACATCCTTCTCAGTGTTGAAAGGGATCCTTCTCAGAAATATGATTGTCTCAGGTCCGAGGAGCCATTCTCCTCTTCCTCTGCCTTCTAAGCTGGACACATTAACAATTATTATCAGATTTTGCTCTTGGTCTCCATCCATCCATGCAATTTGAACTTCCTTAATCCTATCTGAAACACAAGTGAGTATAAATACATAAAATATTCAAATTGAATAGGAAAGTGAAGCTATCCAAAAAATTCAGCCTGTAGAGATAATCAGCTGGCAGATCCAGGCTGAGCGATACTTTTAATTTTTTCCCCAGTGTCCCTAAGGATTATCAAAATTAATATTGATGTGTCCTGCTTCAGATTTGAAGACTGTGTTAAATATATGCAATTTCCCAAACATTCAACTCTCAGGGTTCCTCCGTCTGCTTTTTTATTTGTAAAGTAATTGATTTGATTGATGGCCTCTGTTTGTCCAGGAAGGATGTTTGTGATGGAGAATAACTTTTCTGAGACTCATTCAAAGCCTTCAGTTTGAGTGTACTTCCATCTCAGATTGAGTTGGTTCGCTCTGTTTCCAACGACCAACCATTTCGTTTGTTTGCTTGTTGGTTCATTCATTCAGAAGAATCTTTATGTCTGGTAGAGTGAGGAAGAGAAAAGGGGGGACAGACATCCCCTCCCTTCTGTGAATTTAAAGCAGAGAATCAGACACACAGGCTTCCTTGTTAACTTCTTGAAAGGAAGTGAACAACTATCAGCCAGGGACCACGACTGTCAGAACTTTGTAAGGTTCTCAAACTAATTTACTTTCTCCTTTTTGTTATTTGCTAGTCCCTATTACCTCAAACTGAGTGGCACTGAACATCTTAGAGATATAGGAACAATGAACTGGTATCCAGGAGCTGTGAAACCAGGGGAAATTGGGGAGGAGATGGTAAAAGGAGGGAAATCATTCAACTTCTCAGCAGTTTGAAGGCAATGGAGACAACCCTCCAAGAACTAGGTGAGTGATGGCAGCATCGAAGGAGAGCTCACTGGGTCCCTGAAATCTGTACCACAGAAGAAAGAAGGTGACTACTGAGGTGAACTTGAGCTTGAGATGGCCAGTACTAAGAACGGGGAGCCCTGCATGGTCTTGGCATCCAGCCCCCTTTAATCAGCTTCCCGAGGCTGATCTTGGCTTTCTCAAATATTTCCCTTCCTGCACAAGATTGCCAAGATTTTCATGCTTGTTCTTTTGACTTCTTGGGATGTTGGAACTGAAGAGGCTGAGATCACTGTCCTTTGCATATAATGAGGCAGGTTGCAGAGTGTTGAAGAGCAGAGGTAAACTCTTTGACCATTAGTTTTTAAAAAATCTGTTGGGTAAATAATAGGATCTGTCTAGTAGTGTCTGTCAGCAATCAAATTTTATAGTCACTGGTCCTACTTCTATTGTTATTTATCTTTTTAATTTATATGTCTTGGCTTCTTAACTGGTATGTAATATTCTTAAATATCAAGATCACCTCTTTTGTGTCTCTGGTGCCTTGAACTAAGCACTCTGGACCCTGGGACTACATAAATGGCTTTTTATGAAGGGTGTATGCCCTTGGTTAGAAAATAGCAATAGCTGAGACTTATGGTGCACTTCCTGTATGCTAGATCCTGTCTATATTAACCAAGTAATTGCACAACAATTCTGAGGGCAGTTGATCATTATCATTTTTCAGATGAGGAAAATGAGACCCAGAGATGAAGTAACTTGGCCAGGGTCCAGATGGTAGTGTGGCTCCAGAATCCACTCTCTTTATCACCAGGCTTTAGTGAGAACTACCTAGGGTCCTGCTCACTACTTCCCTAAGTCAGGGGAAGAAGAGGAAACATCCGTGTCTGTACAAGACGGCAAGTGGCCGCCACAATTTCTGAGACCACAGTGATTTTGGTAAGGGCTTCCTGCCCAACAGCAGAGCATGTTCCTCATTTTCCAGGAAAGTACGAGAAGTGATTTGACAATAATCTGACGGTGCAGAGATCAACTTCATGATCAAGAAGTGTGGGTCTGTTGCAGCTGCTCTAGAAGTTAACTCTTGCTCAAGAATGCTCTTTTTGTCTTCACGGACTCATTTTTTTTTTTTTTTCTCACGCTATCTTCCATCATGTTCTATCCCAAGAGACTGGATAGAGTTCCCTGGGCTGTACAGTAGGACCTCAGTGCTTATTCATTCTAAATGTAATAGTTTACATCTACCAACCCCAAACTCCCAGTCCCTCCCACTCCTTTCCTCCTCCCCCTTGTATTGTTTATTTTAAATGATGTTGTGTTTTTTCCCTCAGAAGACCTTTAGGCTCTGCTGAGCAGAAAAAGATGGCGTAATGGAAGGACCATGAACTGTAGGGACAGACAGCCCAGCTCTACTGTATATTAGCTGCATGAATTTGGCCAAGTGACTTACCTTCACTAAGTCGCAGGGGATGAGAAGGCATGACTTGTAGGGCTCTTATGAAGATTATGTTTTGAATTTCAAACAGGCTATACAGACAATGAAAATTATTCAGCTACCCCAAAGTGAGCTTTGCTTGCCTTGCCAGTGTGGCTCCTCATGGTTACCCAGAGTCACTACATCATTACACAATTACATATTTCCTTTTGGCTTCACAAACCAAGCATATGTTTCTTTTAGAATTCTTAGAAAATTCAAATGACAACAATGGTCCCTTGTCGTGGGCATTAAAACGCAGCACCTCCCCGCCAAATGCTCTGAGAAATCTATGCATGTGCTGTTCTATGAATCATCACAATTTTCTTATATGCAGTGGAATAGAATAACGTGATTGTATTGATTCAATGGCTGAATAAAAAGTTATTGAGTTCTAATATGAGAACTGGTGAATTGAAATATGCTCTGTATTATCCAACATGCTGATGTAAATGTGAGCTAATCAAAAGAAGTTACAGCAGTATTTTCTTTTCCCAGCATCGATGTGCTCCATACAGGTAGTGTGGTCAACCATTCCAGTTTCCTGGGAGATAGGGTCAGTGCTAAAACTAGGAAAGTCCTTGACAAACCAAGGCAAGTTGGTCACCTTATACATAAGAAGGTGAGAGGGATCTGTGTTTATGTCAGTTACACGAATTTATCTTCTGGTAAATTCATTAAAATTTTATTTATTTATTTATTTATTTTTTGCCTTTTGTCATTTTATGGCCGCGGGTTTATGGCCACACCCGCGGCATGT
>PVHT020000080.1:16966318-17098081 GCA_004024745.2 Catagonus wagneri
GGGGTCTAATCGGAGCTGTGGCCACTGGCCTGCGCCGCAGCCACAGCAACGCAGGATCCGAGCCGCGTCTGCAACCTACACCACAGCTCACGGCAACGCCGGACCGTTAACCCACTGAGCAAGGGCAGGGATCGAACCCGCAACCTCATGGTTCCTAGTCGGATTCGTTAACCACTGCGCCACGACGGGAACTCCCATTAAAATTTTAAATAACCATTTTTACTTTGTTGCTTCTAAAGGAAGTGACTGAATTTTATTTTTAACTTAAATTTCTAGGTTTTGTCTTGTTTCGAAGCTTGTAACAGGGTAGGTATAAGAAATTATTGGTATTTTATCAAAATTAGCTATAGAGAAAATTGTAGGTTTCTGTGGTTCGAGATCTAAGCAGATGATGTTAAGATTTTGTAATTGGAGTTTGATTGTGGCACTGTGGGTTAAGGATCTGGCATTGTCATCGCTGTGGCTTGGGTCACTACTGTGATGTGTGTTCAGTTCCTGGCCCAGGAACTTCCACGTGCCATGGGTGTGGCCAAAAAAAAAAAGATTTATAATTGGATTCCTTTCCAAGTCCTTTGCATCCATCCATTTGTATTATACTATTGTGTAATTTACATCCAGAGTCCACTTTTTGCCAGGTTTTGAGCCATACTTACATTCTAGAACAATTTTAGGAGAACTCATTTTTAAAAAAAGGGGAAATAACTATCAGAAAACTTTCACTACCTATCAAAAATAAGAGAAAACAAAATCTCAGCAAAACAAAAGTAATTATTTTTTCAGAATAGAATAGATAATAAAAAATTCTCATTCCTAATAGAAATGCATGACAGCTCAAAGACTGAGAGTATGACATTAATTTTTGTTCTTTTGGAGTGCATCTTAGATGCCTTAATTATGTTTCTCCTGCTCCTTACCAATTTAGTTCCAACTTACTATCTCCCAACCTTCATTATATGCTTATCAAAAATGGTTCTCGGGAGTTCCCATAGTGACTCAATGGGTTAAGAACCCCATGCTGTTTCCACGAGGATACAGGTTCCATCCTTGGCCTCATTCAGCAAATTAAGGGTCCGATGTTGCTGTGGCTATGGCACTGGTCTCAGCTGCAGCTCCAGTTCAACCCCTGGCCCAGGAACTGCCATATGCTGCAAGTGCGGCCATTCAAACAAACAAAAATGAACTGGTTCTCAGGAAACAACCCAAATTCGTCCCCACTGCTTTGTAATAATGGAGAGTTGGAATAATCATCTATTCTCCAGAAATCCCATTTTTAACATGACTAAGAGTCCTAGTTTAAGAGACCTTCCAAGGGGATAATCCCAAATACTAGGAATTCTAGGCGCAGGATGGCAGTGAACCTTACTGTCACCTCTGACGTCGTACCGTGAAATCATCATTTTCCTGAGTAAAAATCCAAGAGGTGTCTCCTGCTCATAACTGCAGGCCCAGGTGTAACTCTGAATTACTTATCAACTGCATGTTAGCATATTTCTTTCGAGGTGATCTCAAAGAACATGAGACACATTGCCACCTTGGAGACCAGACTAATTTGTAAATTTTTTTTCATTCTCCCAGGCGGACTAAGAAGGCAGAAACCTGCAGCTGAAGCAAGGATCTGTCCTCAATACAGGAAGAGAGTGATGGTACCTGGGGAAATGTGCTGGTGAGTGGCTTTAATGCTGGCATGTCCGCTGAAGCCCTGTGCAGCTGTGTGGCAGTCCCCGATTTTTCTCCGCTGATGACATCACAGCTGTGTGTCGTTAGCAAAGGCAAGCCCTCTCTTCAGGACTGATTAAGGATCAGCCCATGCTAGTCTGGGCAATTCTATTCCACTTTGCTTCTGTTGGTTGAAGGGTAGATATGGCCCAGTTCTGGTCAATGGGATGTAAAGGACGTGTTTTCTCCTATGTTAAAAAAAAAAAAATCGGAGACTTAAAGAAGGTTCTGTCCATCCCTTCTGGAGCGAGGGTGTGATGCTTCAGCTTCAGTAGGCCTCCTGAGATCATGAGGTGACATAGGCAAGGACAAAAATAGGATGCTCTGATAATGGCAGAGCAGATGACACAGTAGCATTGCTATACCAAATTTAGAATTGCTTGTCTCCTAATTTTGTGTTTAAGGTAATTAAAATTGTTATTGTCTAAAATTTAGCCAGACGTTCTGCAACTTTCAGCCAAAAGCTTCCCCGGGTGCTGCCATTTCACAATAATTTATATTGTGAATAGAAATGGTAGCATAAAGAGTATTTTCCTATGGACTGTAAGTATTTTAAAATATCACGTAACATGGGAATGATGCTTCTTTAGAAACGTGTGTTATCTTTATTTTTCTATAATTTACACTTAAGGAAAAAATAATATTACTTACCTAAAAACAGTATTTCGTGATAAAGCCCTTAATTTTCTCTTCCAACCAAGTGGCTACCCCTATCTCTTTCCCATAAATAAGAACCACATTTTAGGCTGAACTGGTTATTTTGGAATATACAGAGACTGATGGATTCATACCTCATCATCATTAACATCTCCGTCCACTCACTTCCTTCCACATAAGCGTAACAATATAACAGCTGGATCCCTGAGTGAGTTTCCTAGGGCTTCAGGAATAGCTTATGGCAAGCCTGATGGCTTCAAACAACAGTTTACTCTCTCAGAGTTCTGGAGGCCAGAAGTCTGAAAACAAGGCATTGGCAAGCCTGCCCTCCCCACGCGGCTCTAGAAGTGAATGCTTCCTGGCCTCTTCCAGTTTCTGGTGGCTCCTGGCCTTCCTCAACCTGTGGCCGTATCCTTCCAGGCTCTGCCTGTGTTTTTACATGGACCCCTCCTCACCTCCCTGTGTGTATCTTGTAATGAGGAGGGTCATTGGGTTAGGGCCATCTGCGTAGTCCTGGGTGAGCTCACCTAGAGATCTTTAACCCAATTCCATCTGCAAAAATCCTTTTTTCAAATAAACTCACATTCACAGATTCTAGGGATTAGGTTGGGAGTGTATATTTGGGGAGGGGGGGCGCTGCCATTCAACCCACTATAGCAGCTCTTATGGAAATCACTGGTGAATGAGTTTGAATTTGAATTTTTTTTTTTTTTTGTAAATGAACTATAGTTCAATAAAAATTTAAGGGCGTTCCAGTCATGGCTCAGCAGTTAACGAACCCGACTAGTATCCATGGCTTGTGGGTTTGATCCCTGGCCTTGCTCAGTGGGTTAAGGATCCAGCGTTGCCATGAGCTGTGATGTAAGTCACAGATGCAGCTCAGGTCCTGAATTGCTGTGGCTGTGGTGTAGACCGGCAGCTGCAGCTCAGATTCAACCTGTAGCCTGGAGAACCTCCATATGCCATGGGTGTGGCCCTAAAAAGACAAAAAAAAAAAACCAACCCAACTTTATGAAATGAAAAAAAAAAAAAGACTCACAGTGATGGTTTAGATTCCCAGCAAACTTGAGAATAAGGTACAGAAATTTCCCATATACCTGTCGCTCCCGTATAGGCATTGCTTCCCAATTTATCACCTTCCCCCGTTAAAATGGTGTATTTGTTACCAGCGATGAATCGACCTTGACATCATTAGTATTAAAATTCATAGTTGATCTTATGGTTTACTTTTTAAAATTATAGTTGATTTACAATGTGGTGCCCCTTTCTGATTTATTTTTGTATTAAGATTCTTGATGTAACATAGCTTTTTGGTTCTAAACTGCATGCCTTTTACTTCTTGCTTTTCATCTTTGTAATTCATAGGCATTTTACAGGTGACGGTGTGCCACATTGCTAGTGTTTTTTTAAAGTAGTACTTAAAATTGTGTTGTGTCTTACACTGAGACTAGAGGAAATATATTGCTTTGAAAAGACCACTTTTTTTTTCAGGTGTGTTTGACTTGTAAAAATGTTTACATGTTTAATGTATACAAGTCAGGAGTTTGGGGATAAGTATGTACCCTGGAAGCATCACCACCATCAGGTCAGAAACATATCCGTTACCTCCCAAAGTTTCCTTTGCCTCCTTTATTATTATCATTATTACTATTATTATCATGGCTATTACTATCATGATTATTCTTTGTGTGTGAGTGTGTGTATGTCTGTGAGTGTGTGTATGTGGTAAGAACACTTAACATGATAACTATCCTCTAAGTAAATTTTAAGTATGTAATACATTGTTTTTAACTGTAGGCACCATGATGTATCATGAATTTCCAGAAGGTATTTATCTTTTCATAAATGAAACTTTGTGCCCTTTGATCCCCTTCCCAACTCCCTCTCCATCCAGTCCCTGGAAACCACATTCTGCTCTTGCTTATTTGAGCTATTTTCGGTTCCTTATATAAGTGAGATGATACTGTGTTTGCCCTTTTCTGCCCAGCTTATTCCACATAGCATAATATCCTCCAGATCTATCCATGTTGTTATAAATGGAAGGATTTCCTTCTTTTTTAAGGCTGAATTTTATATGTATTCATTATCCATTCATTGTCAATGGACATTTAGGTTGTTTCCTTATTTTTATTATTGCTGTGAATATTGCTGTCATAAACACAGGAGTGCAGTTGTCTCTTTGAGATCTTGATTACCAACCCCTTTGGATAGATACCCAGAAATTGTTACACGGTATATCTATTTTTTTTTTTTTTGAGGAACTGTCATATTGTTTTCCATAATGAGTATACCAATTTATATTCCCACCAACAGTGTACCAAGTTCTCTTTTCTTTACATACTCTCCAACACTTGTTATCTTTTGTTTTATTGTTAGTAGCCATCCTCGCAGGTGTGAGGTGATATCTCATAGGGGCTTTGATTTGCATTTCCCTGGTAATTAGTGAAGTTGAGTACCTTTTCATATGCCTGTTGGCCATTTACAGGTCTTTTTTTTTGGTGAAATGTCTATTCAGGTTCTTTGCCCATTTTTTAAAAACTTATTGTTCCCCAGTATAATTGAGAAATAATGGACATACATCACTGTATAAATTTTGCTCGCTTTTTAATCAGATCGGTTTTTCATTATTGAATTACATGAGTTCTTTATATATATTTGTACATTGCCTTTTTATAAGGCACATGGTCTCCAAATATTTTGTCCCATTCAGCAGCTTGCCTTGTCATTTTATTGATGGCTTCCTTTGCTGTGCAGAGCTTTTTAGTTTGATGTGGTCCCACATGTTAATTTGTGCTTTTGTTGCCTGTACTTTGCTGTTACACATATCCAAAAAATCCTTGCCAAGACAAATGTAAGGGAGCTTCTTCCCAGTTTTCCCTCCAGGAGTTTTATGGTTTCAGGTCTTACACTTAAGTCTTTAATCATTTTGAGCTGATTTTTGTATATATATAAGATAAGGGTTCAATTTCATTCTTTTGCATGTGGATATCCAGTTCTCCCAGGACCATTTATTGAAGAAACTCACCTTTCCCTTTTGTGCGCTCTTGGTATTCTTGTTGGAGATTTAGTTGATTGTATATGGGTGGGTTTATATCTGGCTCTATTCTGTGCCATTGGTCTGAGTATTGGTTTTCCTGCCAGTACCATACTATTTCCATTACTATAGCTTTGTGGTATAAACTGAAGTCAGGAAGTGTGGCGCCTCCAGTTTCATTCCTCCTCTTTCTTCTTTGACTATTCTGGGTTTTTTTGTAGTTCCATGTGAATTTTATGATTGCCTTTTCTATTTCTGTGAAAAATGCTACTAGAATTTTGATTGGGATTGCATTAAATCTGTAGATTGCTTTGGGTAGTATGGACTGGATATCTTTGAGAAGATTGGTATCAATTTATATTACTATCAATTATTTGAAAACAGTCTCTGAATATTGAGTATGATAAGCCAGGGTTTAATCTACATTTATTTTTTATTTTTTTTGTCTTTTTAAGGCCACACCTGCACCATGTGGGAGTTCCCAGGCTAGGGGGTCCAGTCAGAGCTACAGCTGCCGGCCTGTACCACAGCCACAGCATCGAAGGATTTGAGCCCCGAGTGCGACCTATACCACAGCTCATGGCAACGCCAGATCCTTAACCCACTGAGCGCGTCCAGGATTTGAACCCACATCCTCATGGGATTTGTTTCCCTTGTGCCACAATGGGAACTCCCTAATCTACGTTTATTTTTTTGGACTACTTGTTAACCTCTTGTTTTTGTCATTTTATTTTTTCTATTAAAAGAGAAGTATTTTTCTTTCAAATGTATTGTTAATAATAAACATGCCTTAATTGAATATCTACCAAGTGCTTGTCAGGCTCTATCCCCTTCAAAGCAAACATTATTCCCCTTGTTTTCTTAATGAGGCAAGTGATTTATAGGCATGATTGATGTGTTTTCTAAAACTATTAACTTTGTTGGTCTTTGAGAAATACTTTCTGGATTATTTCTAGTTTGAGGATTGCCTTTTCCATTTGTTTATGTTCGTTAGCATTCAAAAGTATTTTTTTTTTTTATTTGTGTAACGTGGTCACTGTTACTGATTTTGTTTTCTGTAAACATTATGCTTTGAAAGGCCTTCCTTAGCCCCAAGATCCATTGAATATTTATTTCTATTTTTGTCATGCCTTTTTATAATTTACTTCCAATATTCATTTTTTTTTTTTTGGTTGGTCCAGCACTTTGTTATCTTTCTTGTTGTGCTGGGTTAGTACCTAAATGGAGTTTTCTCAAATCCCTGATTGTCTCAATACCATTTAAAAATAATTTGGGCTTTATTTATTGCATTTGCGGTGTTTACCTCACAGTATATTAAGTTTTCTACACGCTAGAGCTTCCTTCCTAGATGTATCTTCTATTCTCTTCATTTCTGTGATGTGTTTTTCTTGTTGCCACATCATCAATCACCGTAGCTTTAAAAGGTATTTAGCATTTTGTAGAGCAGTTATCTTTGGAGCGTTTTCTCCTTCTTTGTTCATTTCCACAATTTTTCTCTTCTCATGTAAGTTATTGTAAAATTGATTTGATAATAACTTGAGAGTATGCTAAGAAAATATATACTTAATAATTTTCCTAGCCAAATTTATTGTCTATTATTTCATTCAGAATATCGCTAATTGAATGTCTATTATGTGCCAGTCACTGTTTTGGTTGCTAGGGATACATTTTTTTTTTTTTGTCTTTTTAGGGCCACATCCGTGGCCTATGGCATATGGAGGTTCCCAGGCTAGGGGTCAAATCAGAGCTGTGGCTGCCGGCCTACACCGCAGCTGCTGCAATGCCAGATCTGAGCCACATCTGCTACCTGTGCATCTCTTGCCACAGCTCACAGCCATGCCGGATCCTTAACCCACTAAGCAAGGCCAGGGATTGACCCCGTGTCCTCATGGATGCTAGCTGGGTTCATTACCGCTGAGCCACAGTGGAAACTCCTAGGGATACAAACTCGACTCTATGCTCCTGCCCTATAAAATCCCATTCAAATTGGGGAGAGTTATAATAAATGTGTGAATAAATTCACACATTTTAGGTAGTGATAAGTGCTGTGAAAAAAAATTAAGCAGGGTAAGGGGTTAGACAGGGAGTGAAGGTGAGTGTTACTTTGTAAGGATGGCCTGAAAAGTCCTCCTTCTGAGGAGCTGGTATCTGAGTCCGAGGAGCTGGCACGAGGTGTGGGATGATATGGAGGAAGCATTTGCCTGGCAGAGAGAACAGCAGACAGAAAGACACTTGGGTAAAGCGTCCTATACCCAAGGGATGGCATCACTGCTTGAATGGCAGGTGTGGAGGGGAGCAGAGACAAGGTGGTCAGTGTCAGAGTTCTAAAAAGGTGGATGGGACCAGGTCTTCTGTGGTCTTATGTGTTATCAAAAGGAGCTTGGGCTTTATTCCAAAATGAATGGGCAGGAAGCCGCTGGAGGGTCTAGAACAGAGAACTGACCTAATATATTTTGTGTCTTCTGGGTGGAGAAGAGAAAAGCAGCTAGGGGTCTTTAGCTCCCATCCAGGTAAGAGACGCTGGCAGCCTGGACCAGAGCTGTGGCCATAGAGTAGTGAGAAGTAGTCCGATCCCAGTGGAGCTGGAGGAAATGGCAGCCGGACTGGATGTGTCAGGAGGGAGAGGTGGGTGGCAGGGCTGAGGGCTGCCTGGTGGCACCTTTACTGAGAAGAGGTAAACCCGGGGAGAGTTTCAACTGGCCATCCGAGCACGGAGGTCAAGTACCTACCTTCTGGGTCAGGAACTCAGCAAATATCGGGAGTAGAGTTATGAATTGGGATGTCATCGGTTTATGGATGGAATTTAAAACGAAGGGCTGCGTGAGGCCACCCAGAGAATGAGCTCAGATAGAGCTTGGACCTTGGTGAAGGGAAGAAATAGACTGGAGAGTAGACTCATGAAGACCAGCCCACCTGTGGGGGGGAGAGCCAGGTAGGAGTGATAGGTGGGGAGGCGAGCGGGACCCTGCTGCAGGGAGGAAGGTCTGATGGATTATGCGCATGTGGTCGGGGGTCCCAGGAATGGAGCTGAACGCTGGATTTAGGGGGCACGTGGTTGCTGTTGCTGCTTTTCACCAGTTTGCTTTCCCCGGGACCCACCCGGAGCAAGAATAGCCTACTTGGGAATGGCCGCACTCATCAGAGAGAGGCAATACGGACAACTCCTTAGAGAAATCCTACAAGGTGGGGAGAAGAGGGGTGAAGCCTGGATGGATTTAGGATCAAGAGGGGGCTTTTTACCTCTTTTCCTTTTTTATTTGTCAAAATAGACCATTTACTAAGAACTACTTGAATGAGAACCTACGTCAAGTGAGGAAACAAAGCAAGTACTAAGGTCTTCGGGTGGAAACATTCTCAGTGTAGCTAAGGAACTTCGAATAAGGGAGTAGAAGGAGCTTTATGAAATTTTCACATCCCAAGAATGTGTTGAAATGGAAATCACGAAAATCCCTCAATATTATACAAAAATTATGAAGTGTCTAGAAGAAGAGGGAGACGAAGGACTTCAGGATTCCGTAGACCCAGAGGCTACTGCAGACAGGACCTGGTTGGTATAGTCCATGCAAAAAGAATATTTAACCCGTGAATTGCATCTTTCTTGCTTCCTCCCCCACCCCCATTTTTTAAAGTTTTTGCTGCAGTATGGCTGATGTAGAGTGTTGGGTTCATTTCTGCTGTACAACAAAGTGATTCAGTTCTACATAGAGACACATCCATTCTCTTTCAGATTCTTTTCCTATATAGGTTATCACAGACTATTAGGTAGAGTTCCCCGCGCTAGACAGCTGGTAAGAGGGGCTTTTTAATAGATGGCATCTTATCGCTGATATGGGGGATTAACGTGTTGATGGCAGTGATCCGGGGGGGAGGAGAAGCTCCTCTTGCAGGAGAGGAAGGGGATGCTGCAGGAGCAAAGTCCTTTTTAGGTAAAAGTGACTGAAATCTCCAGTACACACAGGAGATTAGGCTCTGGGCAGGAGAAGGGGTGCTTTTCAACTTTCACTGAAGCAAAGTCATCTTTATTTTAAGCATATCTGCTATGTAGCTTATTCTGTCTTTTCCTGTTTATCCAGGTTTATAAGATGACATGCAGATAATCTGTGAATAAAAGAGCAATGCATTCATAGGCAAGCCTGCAAACTTTCCACGACAAGTTGCTTTCAATTGCTGTGTTTGCAAAAGTGAAAAATAGATAAATCTTTCAAATCAGCCTCTCGCAAGTAGCATGTTCCATTCACCTGAGCCCTCTAGGCCTCTGCTGACTCCTCAGTATACATTTTCCCATGTTAAGTCACATTTCCAACTTTGGAGTATCATCTACTGGCCTGTGTTACTGGGCTGTAGGAGTACCTGTGGGGACCTGAAAAACAGATTGTTGCATTCCCTGAAAAGCCTGAGGCTCAACGGTCCTAGCCAGTGTGGGCATTCACTCTGCATCCCTGGAAACCAAGTGCCAGGTGCCACACAATCAGTGCTGCCTTGGAAGCATGGAATTTCCAAGCTTTTTAAATCTTTTTATTTAATGAGCATATTCTTTAAAAAAAAAAAATAAAAGTAAGTAGGAATTTTGTCCCTATAGCACTTCTGGCTTGTGATGAACCTTGGCCTACAGGAATTGCATTGGGGAGGGGGCACGGAATAGAGTTAATAATAGAATAGTAAAGTTGCCTGGTGGCTCAGCGGGTTGAGGATACTGTATTGTCACTGCAGCAGCTTGGGTTGCTGCTGTGGTGTAGGTTCGATTGCTGGCCCGAGAATTTCCACATGCTGTGGGTGTGACCAAAAAAGGTACAAGAAAGTAGAATAGTATTTCCTTCCCCTATCTCTTTCTTTCCTTCCTTCCTTCCTTCCCTCTTTCTTTCTTTCTTTTCTTTCTTTCTTTCTTCCTCTCTCTCTTTCTTTCTTTTTCTTCCTTCTCTTTTTAGGGCTACGCCAGTGTCATATGGAAGTTCCCAGACTAGGGGTCCAATCAGAGCTGCAGCTTCCAGCCTACACCACAGCCACAGCAACACTGGATCAGAGCCACTGCAACCTACACCACAGCTCATGACATTGCCAGATCCTTAACCCACTGAGCGAGGCTAGGAGTAGATCCCACATCCTTGTGGATACTAGTCTGGTTCGTAACCCAGTGTCCCACAATGGGAATTCCTAGAATAGTATTTTCGTTATTAAAATAGATTGTCATGGAATGCAACAGAAGGTAAACTGTCTTAGAATCAGATAATGTGGGTTGTCTAGAATGATGATGAGAGTTATTCTCAGGCATTTTGTCAGCATAAATGAATGTGTTGGCTGTGTCTCTTTTAAGCTCCCCAAGACGTTTCTCACTTGTTATTAAGACAGGGATGAGTGACAGAGATTTACTTTTTATTTTACTCTCTGTGGTTTTCTTCTTGAAGCTGAAGGGTATGTCAGCACTCAGGGTTAGACTAAGCCTCCAGTTGTCATCATGGGCATGGATGATGAGTGTTAAGGGGACACTGAGCAAATCTCCAGCCTGTCAACCTCTTCTTCTTAGTACAAGTGGCTGGAATTGCTTTCTGGTGGCATGGCTGTCACCATCGCAGCAGGCCCCTGGTGAGACGGGCATCCCTTTGCCACCCATTGCTCAGGCTGTGGTGGAAGATGCTGTTTACTGTAGCCCAGAGGAGCTGGAGAGCCTTCGAGGGCTTCTCTGTGCCCACACACAATCAGCTGGCCATTGAAAAGTTCAAATCTGTGCCTAAGAAGGACTCAACTACAGAATGTCAGAGAAATGCACATTTATTATAGGAAAACGAAAACATCTTAAGGTGTTGGAACCTCAAAATGATGTATAGCATTTTTAGCTCTTTTCCTCTGAGGACAACTCGGAGGTCCTGGACTAGGTAGGGTTACATCTTATCATGGAAACTTCAGTCCTCCTTCACCTTCTTCATCATCTCTAATCAGAGGTGGTGTCACTGCCGGTCATTGTGGGTCATGCCTGACCTATTGCCAATAGATGGGCCAACTCAGCCGTTAAGTGCAGTGTTGAGTCTGCATGCCAGTACCAATGACACATAGGGGAATATATAGACATATTCCAAATAGAATTTTATGGCTCAAAGGGGGTATCATATTGACATGGTAGCAGGTAAAGAGAACCAACATCCAGGGAGAAACTACTGGCATGGTCCCTGAACCTCGTATATGTTCTCTCATTTCACTCTCGCAGTAACTTCGTCATATATAAACATCTGTCAGGAGTTCCTGCTGTGGTGCAACTGAATCAGCAGTGTCTCTGGAGCATTGAGATGCAGGTTCAATCCCTAGTGTGGCATCATGGGGCTCAGTGGGGTAAGGATCTGGTATTGCCACGGCTGCTGTGTAGGTCAAAACTACAGCTCGGATCTGATCCCTGGCACAGGAACTCCATATACATCAGGGCGGCCGAAAAGAAAAAGGAATCTTCTATCATTGGTAGGCACTGGGTAAGGCCCTCAGATGTGTCCGTGAGCAGGTGGCCATACTGCCACACATTCAGGGCTTCCAATCGAGTGAAGCAGACGATGATGACAGAATTAAGACTGTCCATTGATCGATTCATGCTTTACAGTTATTGCAGTAAACATCCAACTCATCACCACTTCATCAATGAGGGAAGGAAGGCTAAAGGAGTGAAGTAACGTGTATTACGATTTCAACCTAGGTCCTTCTGCCCCCTCTGGGGACAGTCCTAATCCTAGTTCTGCTAGTTCACAGCTATGTGATCCTGAGAAGGTGACTTCCTCTTTCTGAGTTCCCCGAGATGATGAATGGGGACAGTAAGATGCCTTCCAGCCTTTTCCATCTTCATCTTTATCCATCCCACTCCTATGTGTGTTACATGCTTCCCATCTTTCAAGCCTCAGTTTAAACAGCGCTTCCCAAGAAAGCCTGACTGCTGGTCTCGGCTCCCCAATAATCTTCTGAGTGAATATGCTCGGTGGGTCTTCTTTTGTTTTTTTGTTTTTGTCTTTTTAGGGCCACACCTGCACCACATGGGAGCTCTCAGGCTAGGGGTCCAATCAGAGCTATAGCTGCTGGCCTACGCCACAGCCACAGCAATGCCAGATCTGAGCTGCATCTATGACTGACACCACAGCTCACGGCAACACAGGATCCTTAACCCACTGAGCAAGGCCGGGGGTTGAACTTGCATTCTCATGGATACTAGTTGGGTTCGTTACTGCTAAGCCATGACAGGAACTGCCCCCATGGGGCTTTCAAAGCCTTCTCTTGTCATAGCACTAGCTCCCGATGATATGCCTGCCTGTTTACCTTCCTGAACGCAAAAGGACGAGGAGTGGAGCATGAGGGGGCCCCTCTGTTTCATCAAGCTCTGCTGTAGATAGGGAGTAAGTTCAAGGCACTGTCTACTGCACTCTCAAACCAGGTCGCATCTATCTTGATTCTACCGTATTTGTGAGGATAAAAGAGTGGGTCTGTCTGATTCTGGTATTGGGTAAAATGGCCTTGGAGTGAAAACTAAGTACAGAAGTTAAACCTGAAGCCAGAGCCGTGGCTAGTAAGGAAAGCAAGGCAAGGTTGCCAGCGGCTGGGCAGGCAGGGCTTTGCAGGGCCGTGTAAAGAACCTTCCGTTCCTGCCCAGTGCTTCACACCTCCTGGCACATTCATTCAACACCTCGGTCCGCAGACTGATATGTTTTTGATGAGGGAAAAGTTAGGGAAATCCTGGAGAGTCAAAACAGACAGAAGACACAGTTCCTCTATCCTGAATCAATGGGACTCTTTGGGCCACAGCTTTGCCTTCCTGAAACCAGGGTCTAGTCTGGTGCAAATCAATATTTGTTGATGCATAATTTCATGGAACAGGGTTGTGTTTTCTATAGCGAGATTGTCTTTTAATAAGATGACCAAGCACGGCTTTATAAGGCAAACAAATGAAATAAAACCTTGCAGACGACTACTGGAAATGTTTCTTCTTCTTCTTCTTTTTTTTAAACTCCAATACAGACCTTTCAGTGAAATGGTCTGACAGTTTTATGCGTTCCTTCCTGTTTAGCATGGCAGTGAGGGATGGAATTTGGGCTTGTTCTGTCTGAATTCAGGCCCACCATGACCTGGTGAAGTCACTTTCTGAAAATAAAGACAGACTTAAATAATAAACTTTAAAAAATCATCCTAAACTAGGATTTCTTAGCATGTTTCTCTTCACCTTGTTTTGTTTTTTTTAAATCTAGAGATGATAAAAATGTAAAACCAATGAATTATAATTGCCGTGCTGTCCAGAACATGGATTATTCTAGAAGTATGTATGAATGTGTATAACATATCAGAACAGGGACTATAAGGGTTCCGGGGAAATTAGTGTCACTACAAATAAGGTTTAAAGATTCTTTCTAGTTCTTAGCTAAAGAGAGAATTAAGTAAGATATTCTAGATTGGCCACAGCAAGCCCTGTGTATAAGAGAGATCTAGCGTTTTTCGGTTAATGTGATAAGTACTTAGCGAAAGCTTAGCTTTCCATCCAGTTTTTAAAGTAGACTATTTTTTTAGAGAAGTTTTAGGTTCCCAGAAAAATTGAGCAGAAAGTATACAATGTTAGGAATTCCCATCGTGGCTCAGTGGTTAACGAACCCAACCAGTATCCCTGAGGACATGGGTTTGATCCCCGGCCTCGATCAGTGGGTTGAAGATCTGGCATTGCTGTGAGCTGTGGTGTAGGTCGCAGACATGGCTCGGATCCCATGTTGCTGTAGCTGTGGTGTGGGCCTGAGTCTACAACTCCAATTGGACCCCTAGCCTGGGAACCTCCGTATGCCACGGGTGCGGCCCTAAAATTACAGAAAGAAAAAGACAAAAAAAAAAAATATATATATATATATATATACACAATACAATGTCCTATCTTTCCTGCCCCAGCATGTGCAGGGCTCCCCCGCATGGACACCCTCTACCAGAGTGGTGCATTTGTTACCGTCAGTGAACCTATGTTCACACATCGTAGTCACTGAAAGTCCATCATTTACATTAGGGATCACTCTGGGTTTTGTATATTCTGTGGGTTTTGACACATGTATCATGACTTGTATCTACCATTTTAATATTAAACAGAATGTTTCACTGCCCTAAAAATCCTCTTTTCTCTCCTATTCATTCTTCCTTCCCCCCAACTCTATTCATATATATATATATATAGTTACTATTGCCATAGTTTTGTCATTTCCAGCTGTCTTCTAATTGGAATCATAAAGTATGGGGTCTATTCAGATTAGCGTCTTTCACTTAGTAATATGCATTTAATGTTCTTCCATTTGTTTTCTTGGTTTGATATTTCATTTCTTTATAGCTATGAATTTCGTTGTCTGGATATACCAGTTTATTTATCAGTTCATCTACTGCAAAGCATCTTATTTGCTTCCAAGTTTTGGCAATTCTGAATAATTCTGAAACATCCATGTGAAGGATTTTTATGGACATAAATTTTCAACTTATTTGGGTAAATATCAAGAAGCATAGTTGCCAGACCATGTAATGAGTATGTTTCATTTGGTAAAAAACAAACAAAAAAATACCAAACTGTCTTCTAATTTTGGAGGAAGAAAAAGCTGCCAAAGTATCTTTTAAAGTGGTTTCACCGTCCTGCACTCCCGCCAGCCATGAGTGGGAGTTCCTGTTGCTCCACACTCATGTCAGCATTTGGTGCTGTTAAGGTTTGGGATTTTCATCATTCTAATAGGTATGTAATGGTATTGCCTTGTTGTTTATTTGTTTGTTTTCTTTCCAATTCTGACAGTGACCTCTTCAATTTGGGAGAGAATCGTGCAATCTAGGAACCAGGAGAAACTGATACTAGAGGAGGGGAGCTGGCTGTGATGTTGCAAGGGGAGCAGTGGGCAATTTCAGCCTAGAAGGTATCCCTGGGCTGGCTGAATTTTTCCAAAAACACAGTTTTGAGCTCAAGAGACTAAAGGGGAGGGTCAGTTCCAATGTTTGGGAAAACTGCAAGAAACTATGAATACTTTGTAAATACACTCATTCCTTCAGCTTAGTAAATCTATGTGCGACTTTATTTAGTTTGTAAAACCTGATGTGCATATTAGTTTAGAATTGGCATTTACACAGCATGTCTCAGCTCCCCACAGTTTATAGTTGCATCACCAGTGGTCCTTTGCTCACCTGGATCTCAAACTATGTTTTCCATCACCTTAGAAGTGGGTTGTATCAATAAGTGTCTTAGCTGAACTCTTGCTAGGTGATTCTCATCACCAGGTATAATCAAATTAAGAAACTAAGGTCGGGGGCAGTCTATAAAATCAAACAATTTGCCCCTCTCTGTCTTTGCCATTGATCCTGAAATGCAGGGTTCCTAGGCTGTCCTTTCACTGTGAATTTGATATTGGCTTTGAGCAAAGTGAAGGATACCGTGGAAGAAGAGGAAGGAGGAAGGAAAGCTCTCATTTATTCCCTGTCCAAACCCCCTCTATCCTCCAAGTCATTTTCCTCATTTAGAAAGGCTGCCCTCAAAGCAGCTAACAGTCCATGATTTTGTTTGTTTGTTTGTTTGTTCACCTTTCAGGGCCACACCTGTGGTATATGGAAGTTCCCAGGCTAGGGGTTGAATCAGCTGCAACTGCAGGCCTACTCCACAGCCACAGCAAAGTGGAATCTGGGCCACATCTGGAACCTACACCACAGCTTGCAGCAATGCCAGATCCTTAACCTAATGATCAAGGACAGGGATCGAATCAGCACCCTCACAGACACTATACCAGTTTCTTATGCCATTGAGCCAAAATGGGAATGCCTAACAGTCTATTCATTTGTCCAGTTAAGTACTGAATGTGCTCAGCTTGGACCGAAACCTCATTGGCCCTGATACTCTAGTCTGTTTTCAAATTGTTCAATCTTTGTCTCCTCTCTGCTCTCTTATATGTCTATATAGATAGTCCTCACCTTGCAGGGTATCTTGTTTCAAAGACTCATACAGATTGATATTCTGCCCTTTCTTCCGTGCATCTGAGGTTTGATCTGATTTAAGAGCTTCATGCTTCATTGGAAAACTTGCCACCATCAGAAATAAACTTTCTCATCTTCTCATGTCTGAACCAGCCCATACTTGCATGGGTCTAGCATTGAGGAAGGGTCCCTCTCCCTCCAGGAGCTGCAGCATCACCTGTAACCTGCATCCCACTCTAGAGGAAGGAGGAGTTAATATCCCAGAATACCCTCCACTCAACAGAGTCAGTGATGCACCACTTTTTATCTCTGGCACCTGTCTCCCCGTTGACCTTCTCGCTGTTGGTTTTGAAACACTTTCTCTCCCGCTTGCCTTCTTTCCTCAAGCCATTGTTTTGTTTCCTTGGCTGGCTTCTTCTCCAACTACCTCACTGGGAGGAACTCAGGATTTGGTCTCAGGCTGTCGTCTTTTCCATCCTTCACCCTTATCCCCAAGTGACCTTGTCAGTCTGCAAGGATGTGCGCTCTCGTGTGCTGATGATGACCCCCCTTGTCCATTGGCGGCCGCGTCTCTCCCTCGCGTGCCTTACTTTCATGCCTCCACGTCTCCCGACAGCTCCCCTTGGGTGTTATCTTCAGTTCTGCGGTGTAACAGGTCCCGAAGAGAATTCTGCAATTTCCCCCTTCCGTTTCATCTTCTCAAACCTCTGTTCTTCTCCTTTCCTGCAAAAAGCACTGAGCTTTATCAGGTTACTCAAGCTGACATCCGGTTGTCCTTCGTTGCTGATAAACTGGATATCACCTATATTAGTAAGCCTTATGGATGCTACCTTGAAAGATATCTGAAATCCTCTTCGGATTCAGGCTTCCGCTGTCTCTTGCCTCAGTGAACACATCAGCCTCTCTGATTCCTCTACTCTCACTCTCGTCCCTCAGCCTCTCCCCCAAGTGGCTGCCCCAACTATTCTTCAGGCAGCAGCAAAGATCTTCTCAAAGATCTGCTCTTCCCTTGCTTTAAAAATCCTGCAATGGCTTTCTTTCTATTTAACATAAAATTCAACCTTCCTCTCATGACCGAGAATATCCTCCATCACCGTGCTTAGCCCCGCAGCCTTACTTGTTTCCACGCTTCCCTTGGGTTCTTCACATGTCACTGGTATTGTCTGTAGGGAAGGAGGGAGGAAGGAAAGAAGCACTTTTCTTTTTTTTTTTGCTTTTTAGGGCCGCACTAGTGGCATATGGAATTTCCCAGGCTAGGGGTCGAGTTGGAGCTACAGCTGCCGGCCTACACCACAGTAATGCCTGATCCCCAACCCACTGAGCGACCCGCATCCTCATGCATACTAGTTGGATTCATTTCCGCTGTGCCACGACGGGAACTCTCAACATTTCTATTTTAGGAATTCAAATGTAAGGAATTGAGGCCCAACCTAGCAGTAATAGCAGTACATAAATTCTCCCCCAGCTCTGTTTTATTCCTCTTTGCTCTATTCTGCTTAGTGTAATATAAGGCAGATACCAAAAAAAAAAAAAATCCCAAAACCTCTGTTTATATAAAATAGAAAGTGTATCTCACACATTAATGTCATTTGACAAGGGAAAAATAATTCTGAGTTCAGAGAGGCCTGTCATTTACTCACGGTGGAATTGTGAGCATTCTCTGAGCCTCAGTTTCTTCATTTATAAAATGGACGTAATCAATCTACTTCATAGCACAGGCGTAATACTTAAATAATAGTGAGTTTGCATGCTTAGTTTGCCGTGGTGCAGAAAATCTGCTACTTCCTACCACCTTCTCCCCAATTCCTGACCCCCTTCTGTTTACAGAAACACTCTATGTGTGTTTCAGGTGTGTACTGGCCATCACAAAATCTGTGCTTGTTCCATGATAACAGACAGCACCTCATTATAGTCAGGACCACTGGCTCCTTTCAGGGAGCAGGTGCTCTTTGCCAGGCACTATAATGGTGCTTTCCGTACATCATTTCCTTTAGCTTCCCCAACACCTGAATCTGGGTTTCCTGGAAACTCTGGGAAGCTGTTTCTTCAAGAAAGTGTTTCCATAGCCAAGCACATTTCATAAATGTAGGAAATTACATACTTCTCATGGAAAGTTATAATTTGTAACTTTAACGAGAAAATTAAAGATCGCGACTCTAGTCTTGCGTAAACAGTGTTTCATTAACTTCCATATCGCCGTGGAAATCATCCCTCCGTGGCTGATGTTTGTTTGTTTGATGTTTATGCTTAGCAACTGCTTGCATTCTGCAGCCCCAATGTTCTCTGGGACACTGCTTTAGCTCTGTGCACTAGAGTTCTGTTCATGCTGCTTAAGAACAGATGCAAGTCTAGTAAAATTTTGCCTTCCAGACCACATTATCTTCTTCTGCTCTTTCACTGACGAGTGTTATTCATTGTTATCGTCCCCACTCATTTACAACTGTGATGGCTTGGTTTTCCTCAGCTGTGAAGTCTATTTCCCCTTTCTTTCATCACAGAGCATTCTGATGCTCATTATAAAAGTCAGCATTCCGGAGTTCCCATCGTGACTCAGTGGAAAGGAATCTGACGAGCATCCATGAGGAGACAGGTTCGATCCCTGGCCTCGCTCAGTGGGTTAAGGATCCAGCATTGCCATGAGCTGTGGTGTAGGTTGCAGATGTAGCTCATTTCTGGTGTTGCTGTGGCTGTGGTGTAGGCCAACGGCTACAGCTCCGATTTGACCTCCATATGCCATGGGCGTGGCCCTAAAAAGACAAAAAAAAAAGTCAGCATTTCTATAGAGTGTGGGGGAGAAAAGAAAATCTGACAGAGAGGGAAGGAGGGAGGGAGAAGAAAAGGGAGAGAGAGAAAGCTGGAAAAGAGAGAGGGAGGGAGGGAAAGGGTGAGAGATTGCTCCCTATAGAATTTTGGGAGAATACTTTGGGAGACAATGACTTTTAGTCTAAATTATGTTAAATAGGTTTATTTCGTTACAGTGTTTAAGCTGTAGTAGCATCAAGTGTAAAAGTAACAGTGACTTACAGAGTAGTAATGTTTTCTTCAAAATCTCTTTTTCCTGATGATATTATTTAAGCACTTTTTTCAAAATTTGTTCAGTTTTATATAGAATCTAATTCTGTCTCCAGGCAGAAATTTCTAGGGTTAAAAACAAAAGGGAAGAATAAAATCATACAATTTTTAGGAGCGCTTCAGGACAGGGATCTTGTCCTATGTTTATCTGAATAAAGCCAAATCATGACAGTATCTGGCACAGAGCAGGTATCCAATAAATAAATGAACTTCTGTCCCATAAAAATAGGAAGGAGCTACGCTTATTTCTCTAGCAGCAACCCCTCTTATGCCAATAAAAGTAGAATCATAAGTCCTAAAACCACAACTGATATATAAATCTACTACCTAAACATCCTTAATAAGTACTCTTATTACCCCAGTTTCTGATCACTTTTAGAGCCAGACTTGGATCCTTTTATTATTATTCTTTCTTTTTTTAAGTCCGCACCTGTGGCATATGCAAGTTCCCAGGCTAGGAGTCAAATCAGAACTGCAGCTGCTGGCCTCCACCACAGCCAAGGCAAAGTCAGATCCCAGACACATTTGCGACCTACTACACAGCTTGCAGCAATGCCAGATCCTCAACCCACTGAACAAGGACAGTGATCAAACCTGCATCCTCACAGAGACGATGTCAGGTCCTTAGCCTGCTGAGCCCCAGTGGGAACTCCTGGACTTGCATTCTTTTAGATTCAGTTGTTACTATTAAGAATGTCTAAAGGTAGTCATTTAAATTATTATGCATTTTATCTTTTTTAAAAAGGGCCAGAATTTGGTTCTGGCAGTTTTCGGAAGGATGGTTGTCATTAGGCAAATTTAAATTACTGTGACATTTGCACAGATGTCAAGCTATTGTCTTAGCCAGTTCAGACTGCTATTAAAAATAACATAGACCGTGTCTCTTAAACAAACAACCTTAATTTTTCATAGTTCTGGAGGCTGAAAAGTCCCAAGATCAATGTGCCAGCAGATTTGGTGTCTGTGAGAAGGTTGACTTCCTGCATTACACGCCACTCTCTTCTCACTGTAACCTCACGTGGTGGAGAGAAATAAACTCATTCATTCCATAGGACGCCACCATCATGGTCTAACTGCACCATCTAAAACCGTGTCATTTGGTATAAGGATTCAACATATGAATTTGGGGGGTACACAGACCTTTAGTTTATAGCAAGACTCTTGGTTTTGTTATCAAAGACAAAACCCATCCACATTTCTTCTTGTTTTCTTGGGATTCTTTATCTTGTTTTCACTTTCTTGGGGTTTCTTTATATCCTCTCATAATTATGTAAGTGCTAAGATTTCTTTTGTATGCTCCTCTCAGGAGCTGTCAGAGAGAATGGCTGAATTAAAAAAGTACCAGATAATCCTACTGTACAACACAGGGGACTATATCCAGACTATATCCAGTCTCTTGGGATAGACATGATGGAAGATAATAAAAGGGAGTGTGTGTGAGTATGTGTGTGTGTGTATATATATATATATATGTTTATGACTGGGTCACTTGGCTGTCCAGCAGAAATTGGCACAACATTGTAAATCAACCATACTTTAATTTAAAAAAGGATAGCAAAAAATGACTAAACAATGTATTCAATGAAGATCACTTAATTTGTTAGGGGGAAAAATCAACATATGAGTTAAGTAACTTTTATAATACGCACAGTGCTGGGTTCTGAGGGCTTGTGGTCAGTCTGGGCAGAGGTATTATCCAGCCATTCCTAAGCAATGACTTTCCTTTCTCCCCAAGATGAGCTTACTCTTTTTTGGTACTGAGCTTAGCTCAGAAGTGAGGTGGGGGGACTTGGTGCAGCGAACAAAAATAATATAACTGTTAATGCAAAAGTTCTTCCAAGATAAAGGTGTAAATACAAATATAAAAAGGCCAGATATGGCATTTTCTTGCTTGACATCTTTATAACAATTACATGCCCCCTTCAGGAGCAGCAGGGGCAAGAGAAAGTGTGTTCAGATACATGACGTCTGCCTTTGTGGTAAGGCCAGCCGACTTCTGATAAAGCTTGACATCTTCAGCTGAGTGTACTGGAAGCTTCATCTAATGTGTGTATATGGCAGTGGTGGGGGTTGTCTGTGTGTCTGTTGTCTGTGTGGAGGTTGTCTGTGTTGGTCTCTACTCACCAATTTGTGACTTATGAAACACAGCAAAATAAAATTCGAAGACTAGGTAGAAGAAGAGAATCTTGCAGGGCAGTTTGCTACTGCCTGCATCACTGACATTTCCAAAAGGCTCACCAGTCATTATAAGATATCTGTATGATGCTACCAAGTTTTGACTGAGCTGAAGAATCACAGGGTGCAAGGGGTGCTTAAGTCATCTGCTTTCAAGCACGAGCTTGCTCACCCCAGCCTGAGAGTAGAAATCTGACTGGCTCTGGTCACAGCTGCATTCGCTGTTGAGAGCTTGTATGTTAAAATTCTTCTTTATGTCAAGCCGCCATCTCTATTATCTCTACAGCTCCCATTGCCCTCTGCCCCGTGGGGACACAAAGAACAAATTTCAACTCTGTTCTCTATGACAGCTGGCCATTCAATTATTCATTCACTCATTCAACAGACCTTCATTGAGTAGCAACCCTCTGCAGGCCCTGAGAACGCAAAGGTCAAAAATACCAAACCATACTTTCAAGAATGTCACGGTCCGTGACATCTGTCTGGGCCCTTTGCGGTTTCTACTCTACACTGGTTACTTTGGTCATTCCTCATGTGTCACCATTCTAGACTTCCTTGCTACTCTTCTCTTTTGAATGAATTGGAGTTTATCAAAGTTCCTCTAAGTGTGCCCCCCCCCCGCTCCCACTGGAAACAGCTGTATAGGAATTGCCTGACCAGAGCAGAGGGCACAGAGCCTGACATCTCATCCTCTGGGTGCTGATGAGACTGTTCAGTCAAAGGCATTTATCCGTCACATCACATGTGACAGCCGTGATCCTTCTTCCCAATTTATTGAATTAAGTAATGTGAGAAAAAGAATGCATGGGTCACTTTGCTGCACGGCAGAATTTGACAGAACATTGTAAATCAACTGTAATAACAAAAGATAAGTCCACCATCATTATCCTGACTTCAAGCCCTGGCCCAACCTACTTGTGTTATTTTATCCACCACTATTCCCCAGTATCAACTTAGTGTGTGTTTTCTTTCCTTTTTCTCTTTGCCAGTTTACTCTTTTTCCTTGAATATCCCCATGGGTGGCTGATTCCAAAGCTAAATGTTTTCAGAGGGTCATCATTGATGCTCTTCTCGTGGTTCCTGAAATGTTCTTTGTCGTTCCCTGCCCCGCAGTAGGTCTAGAAGAGTGCCTGTCAAATGAGTCACAGGCCCACTGTGGACCAGACATGGCTAGGTATTGAATAGCACATGGGCCATTGGACTAGAACTGTGTCACACTTATGAGCAGTTAATCCTCCTGGCAACCACATGAAAAGAGATAACTGAAGACTTTTACTAATCCAGTTAATAAAACAGGGGCCTCCATGGCTTTCTTACGCTGCATCTGCAGATGCTTGTACCACCTGAGTTTTATAGGAATTATTATATAGCACATCCTGTGTGAAGCTAGAGAGAACTTTCTTATTTAATACCTGATCTGCGAGGTCCTCTTAGAGAGGTGGCTGTCTCTACTTAGGAAAAACCTTCTAACCTTGCTTTCGGGGAAGATATGAAAGCATACTCTAGAAGCAGCCAGTGAAATAAAGAAGAAGAAGAAAAAAAAAGGGCTACTTGAAGAAGTTAGTGAGAATTGGGGCCTGAAAAGGAAGCAGGAGAGAAGAAGAGAGGGAAAGGGAGGCAGAGAATAATGCGCAAGTGGAGAAATGGAGAAAAGTGAACAAAAAAAAAAGTGGCTGGTAGACTTTTGAGCATAGGGATCTCTTCGATCTCATGACCAGGTTCTTTGCTGTTTGGTTTTATGGCATAACACGGCCTTCCCTCACTGCCACAAACCTTCAGTGAGGTCTGCTACTTACATAAATGCCTTGTGTGAGATGTTTCAGGTGAAATCAAGGACAGGGGACTCTGCAGAAAATCTATCCAGGGCAGGGCAAAAGGATAGGGTGGTGGGAGGGAGTTCTGTAAGAAAATACCAGAGCCAGAAATTAGCCTCGGAATACACCCACCATGGAATTAGTCCCATTTTATAGGAACTCTCAAAGGATGGGGTAACCCAGTCAACATGTGGGTTACATTTACATTTCTGCCTGCCAACTAGACGGGAGGCAACCTGAATGCAACGACAATGGTTTCGATTTTGCTGTCCCTGGTGCCTAGCCCTCAGATTTCCTCACTGCCTGCTTTATTTTCAGTTTCAAGTTCCATACTCAGCAGCTTTTAAGCTGTTATTCAAATGTTTATCATTTCCAGGGAAATTTCTCATTTGCTACATGTCTAAAGTTTAAGGTCACTTGTTTGAGCATATTGTTTACACAAATACAGTATGTTTCTCATTAGTAACTGTGAAAAACACCCAAATATGCCATTTCCAATCAAGTCTGATTTTCTTGTTATTTTATGTCACTTAGGTTAACGTCAGTATCATTTCTCCTTTTCCAAACACAGAATTCAGACACATATTTTATAGCCTGAAATGCCTTCCCGTTTAGACTTTCTTAGAAGTGATATTACTTACTTAAGGAAAAACAGTAGCAATGAAAACCTACTTCCCAAGTTGAGTGCTGAGTTAGGAATATATATTATAGGGTCACAATACATAATTTCATGCTCTGGGATCTACTTCACTGTCAACCTGAATTTATTAAGATTAACTTTGGGAATTAGTTTACTGTCCACTTTTCATAGCTGTTAGAATGACTGCAGTACTCCTGCAAACAATGTAAAAGTGGAATTAATTTCTTTATTATTCTCAGAGATTTTGACATTAATGTTTGACTAAAAAAAAAAAAATACAGTGAAGGCCCCAAATTGGTAAAATTTGTTTAAGGTAAGCCAAACTTATCAACACTTTCCACCAAGAAAGGATGACAACATATATAATTCATGAATTTATATCTAGTATCCTTACAGAAATAATTTATATTTGTATCTGCATGAATCATTATTATATTTATATCCTACTTAGCAGAATACTGGCTAGTGGTCAGATGGTTAGAACAGTGCTATGAATCGTGGACACTTCGATCTGGCTCTGACCCTGCCAATAACTAGCTAAGCAAATTTGAACACCTTTCTAGATCTTAATTTTCTTACTTGCAAAATGCGGAGGGGTTTTGCAGTCTCTCTCAGCACTAATAATATTCATCATTCTCAATGATAATTCCTCATTGGAATTAAAGTTATCTTCCAAGTTAAAAAAAAAACAAAACTCTTCATGGCAAGGATTGCACTTAATGGAAATATTTCTGAGCATGCAGATAAAATACTGAAGGACTAGGCCAAGAAGTTTTGCTGATTACAAAAGTAGACTTCGTTAGTTTCAGTGGTGTATCATTTTCAGTGGGTCAGATTTATCACATATGTTGGACTTTTAATGCTCAACTAGTGGGCACAGCATCTTCTCTAGAAAGGCATTTATTTATTCATTTTGGTTACTATTATTTCACACCAAAAAAAAAATAAAAAAAGGTGGTCACTACAAGGAGAACCACAGAGAGAAGAGAACAGACTCCTAGTCCAGAGGAGGCATCGTTAAAGAGTGCATACAGAGACATAGTTCCTTGTCTTCTGCTTTGGTCCTTAAACACTCCTTCTTCTTTGTGAGGATTTTCTTTTTGGCACCTCACCCCTTTTTATTCCCAAGTGCCTTATTCTTCTCTTTAGGGTTTAAAGAAAATTATCCAATTTCATCCTGTCTGGCTAACTTGCCGAGAGAGTTTTCCTAGAATAATTGCCTGGGCCGTCACTTCCTTGTGGTGTGGTTCCTTCAGAAAAATCCCTTTAGAAGCTTCCACTGGGAAGGAGCCCATTTCTCAAAGACAAAGGCTAAAATAGCCCATTTGTGGATCTCCCAGAAGATTTGTGTCTTCCAAAAGAACAAATAGATAAATTCTGAAGTTTAAGGAAGGGGGTGAGAGGATAAATGGGTTAGGAATGGGGACACTTTATCTTGAAATACATAATCTGTGATTTAAATATAAATGTTAGCATGTGAAAAGTTTAAAGTGATATTTCATATTTCAAAATGATACATTTTGGCTCTCATATTGATTGCTTCTTTGCTTTTCAAAATTTAGTGAAGTAATATATTTATATAGGCTATAAATCTTGCTCTTAATAATTGGAGTGAGAATAGTCCATAGAGGAGTACGAGACAAGGATGTATTTTTATAAATTAGAGTTTAAGCATGGAAAGAAGTGATGAGAATGTGTCTTCATGATTATATGTTTATGTGAGAGCCAACTTCCAATAGAGCATGAAGATTTCATTTCAGTACCCTTAGATCCATTCTAACCAGTGGCCTATGCATCAGTTCTGTGCATTCAAGGGGTGAAAACTAATGCCAAAGATGTGATCATTGATGACAGGCAACATGGCTAATTTGAGGTGCAAAGATATTTTTATACAACATCAAATTTTTCCATAAATTACCTGATCAGTTGCCTCAGACTTTCACTCCTCTTTGCTTTGTGTGTACTTAATCATTGATTTCACAATGTGTCCTCTTTTCTTCTCATAACTATGAGTTCTTTTCTCTCTAGAGACTTCAGCAAAAAATTTTTTTGGGTATTCAGACAGCTCATATTAGTACTAGAACATCTGTATCATATCCAGGTTGATTCTCAAGGCTCTTAGGGAAATGCGTAAATTTTGTGGTGGAAGAGAGCATACTTTTGAATCACTTTTGGGGTTGCTTTTTTTCTTCTGATCCTGATAGTTGGACATATTAGCAGCATCAGCTAGAAGTAGCATAAGACCAACCAAGTGTTACTTTTCAGTTACTTTTCAGCTCCACGTGAGGGTGGAGCTGATGTGCCCATCGTATTAAAGTCTATTTAATTCAGTGATATCTATTGTCATAGCTTTGTGGGATATGAAACAGATATATAAAATACAATGCTGGTGCATTAGTCATGACTCCTTTGATTGCAAATGTCAGAAGTATAACCTAAACTAGGTGATGCCAAAAAGTGTTTATTAGAAGAGTATTTGGTTCTTTAGTAATTAAAAGAAACAAAGAAAGAGAAAGAGAATTAATGAATTGTGGGATAGGCAGAGACATTACTGGATCATCTAAGAGTCCAGAAGCAGTGGAAGCAAGAACGTCACATCACCAGGACACCTGCTACCACTTGTCATCTCCACATCACTCTGCACCTGAGTCCTGTCCTCTCCTTTGAAAGACCAGCCAAATCTGCATGAATCAGAACATGGATGTCAGTAACGTCAAAGCTTCACAGTTTAATCTACCTACCACTTGTGCAGACTGATTTCTTTCTCAGTCCTAAATGGAAAAAAAAAAAAAAAAAAAACCTATATGAGAACACTCAGTGGCCCAGTGTGGGATATGTTCCCCCGCTACACCTCTGTGGGATCCTGACACTGAATCTGTAACTGACCTTAGGGTACTTGCCTTTTAGAAGCTTGTGTTTTATGAGCCACATTGCGGTAGCTAATGAGTTAGTCCTGTGGGAAATGTGGGTAATGGGAATGAGACGTATACTAATTGAAGAGATAGAGGATCCAGAAAAAAGATGCCTATTAAAAAAGAGAAATGTCAGAGGAACTTAATAATCTAAACCTGATTAGATTAGCACTGGTGAAAGAAGTCTCCCCTTAGAAATGGTAACCAGTGGTCTACCCTGATACAATTTCAGGGATTCAATTTATATTTCCTGCATGATTTAGGAAGCTTAGTCTCAGAAACTAACCTAAAACTATCCTTTGAGTTTCTGGTGTCCTGGATATCTTGACAGATGCAAAATCTCAAATCTTCTCTTGATGGATATACACGTAAGGTCTTACAGGATTCTCACAGATAGAGCACAGAAAAATATGAACTCATGATCCAAAATTACAAATCATCTGAGGAAACAGACTGTACAAGCCAGAGTCATAAGGGGAAAAAAGTAAAAGAAAAACAAAACAAACAGCAGAAATCAACCCTCTAGAACTTCAGGTATTCACATTATTGATTACAAAAAGTAAAACAAATTTGTTTAAAATGCTTAAAGAAGTAAAAAAGGGAATTAAAATATGATAGGGAATAGGTTTTACAAAAATGGCTAGAAAAAAATAGAACGCCTACAAACATATATATATATATAAGAAATTATCCAGATTTCAACTCAGAGAGACCAAGAGATGGAAAATAGCAAGATAACACACATGGAGGATATTTTAAGAAACTATATCAGAAATTTAACTGGAGATTGGATTAAGATGGCAGAATAGAAGGACTGGAGTTCAACTTCTCTCCCAAAAAGCAGCAAAACTACAACCAAATGCCGAGCAGCCTTCAACCAAATGGACTCTAAACGTCCAAAAAAGGTACTCTACACCAGAAGACAAACAGAAGACCACATCAAGAGGTAGGAGGGGCGATTATGCGATAGAAGCAACCCTGTACCTCCCAGGTGGGAAGCCCCACAGACTGGAAAGTAACTGCATCACAGAGACTCAGCTACAGGACTGAGAGTTCTGAGCCCCACGTCAAAACACCATGCCTGGGGATCGGGCACAGGGAGAAAGAGCCCCTGGAGCATCTGGCATTGAAGGCCAGTGGGGCATGTGTGCAGGAGCTCCACAGGACTGGGGGAAACAGAGACCCCATCTTTGAAAGGCACACACAGACTTTCATGTGCACTGGGTCTCAGGGCAAAGCAGTCTCCAGAGGAATCCCGGTGGAACCTTACTGAAATTCTTGGAGGATCTCCTGGGAGAATAGGGGTGACTGTGGTTTGTTTGGGGGGAAAGACATTGGAGGCAAAGCTCTCGGGAGGATTCATCAGCCTGCATTTCTCTGGATGGGGCCATTTCTGGGAAAATCTGGTCCCTCCCATCAGCGCTGAGAAGCCCCAGGCCAAACAATAATCCAGGTGGGATCACAGCCCCACCCATCAGTAAACAGGCTGCCTAAAGACCACTCAGGCACACAGCCAGCCTCTAATCTCATCCAGAGACAAAGCCCCACCCATCAGAGGGAGAGGAATCAACCCCACCTACCAGTGGGCAGGCATCAGTCCCTTCCATCAGGAAGCCTACAGCAAGCCCCGCCCATACCAGCTTTAGTCACAGGGGAGGCAAACGCCAGAACTAAGAGAGGCTACAACTCTATGGTTGGCAAAAAGGTCACCACACCAAAAACCTATAAAAATGAAAAGACAGAAAACTCTAACCCAGATAAGGGAGAAAGAGAAAAGCCCAGAAAAACAGCTCAGTGATGAGGAGATTATCAGCCTCTCAGAAAGAGACTTTAGACTGTTGATGCTGAAGAAGATGCAAGGCATTGGAAATAGACTGGAGGCAAAGATTGATCATTTACAGGAAACACTGAGCAGAGAAATACAAGCTGTAAAAATTAAACAAGAAGAGATGCAAAATACAATAACTGAAATAAAAAATTCATTAGAAGCAGCCAACAGTAGAATACAGGGGCAGAAGAACGAATCAGCGAGGTGGAGGACAGATTAGTGGAAACCACTAATGAGGAAGAGAAAAGAGATAAAAGATTGAAAGGAAATGAGCTGAGTCTCAGAGAACTCTGGGATAATGTTAAACACACCAATATCCGTATTATAGGGGTGCCAGAGGGAGAAGAGAGAGAGAAGGGGACAGAAAAACTATTTGAAGAGATAATAGCCGAAAACTTCCCTAATATGGGAAAGGAACCACTCGGACAAATTCAGGAAGCACAACGAGTACCATATAAAATAAACCCAAGGAAGAACACCCCGAGACACATATTAATCAAAATGACCAAAATTAAAGACAAAGAGAAAAATTTGAAAGCAGCTAGGGAAAAGAAACAAATGACATACAAGGGAACCCCAATAAGGTTATCAGCAGATTTTTCATCTGAAACTCTGCGGGCCAGAAGGGAGTGGCATGATATACTTAATGTGATAAAAGGGAAAAACTTCCAACCAAGATTGCTTTACCCTGCAAGCTCACATTCAGATTTGAAGGTGAGATCAAAACCTTTACAGATAAGCAAAAGCTATTATCTCTTCAAATAGTTTTTCTGTCCCCTTCTCTCTCTCTTCTCCCTCTGGCACCCCTGTAATACAGATATCGGTGCATTTAACATTATTCCATAGTTCTCTGAGACTCCGCTCATTTCCTTTCAATCTTTTATCTCTTTTCTCTTCCGCATTAGTGATTTCCACAAAAGCTAAGAGATTCAGCTTTACAACGAATCTTAAAGGAACTTCTGTAGTCAGAAAAGAAAAGCCCACAACCAGAAACAAAAAACACCACAAATGACAAGGCTCACCAGTAAAGGCATATATACAGTAAAGATACTAAATCATCCATGCACAACTATGCTACCAAAATCAGAAATCGTGAGAAGAGAGCACAAATGCAGGTCACTGGAGATGCACGTGCAATTAAGAAACCAACAACTTAAAACAATCTCACTTATATATAGACTCCTATATCAAAACTTCAGGGAAAAAAAAAATAAAAAAGAGCAGCAAAAACCCCAAACAGTTAACACAATGGCAATAAGAACATATATATCAGTAATTACCTGAAATGTTAATGGACTGAATGCCCCAACCAAAAGACATAGACTAGCTGAATGGATACAAAAACAAGAAAACAACCAGTGGATCACTGAAGAAATCAAAGAGGAAATTAAAAAAATACCTAGAAGTAAATGACAACAAAGACACGACACTCCAAAACCTCTGGGATGCAGCAAAAGCAGTTCTAAGAGGAAAGTATATAGCAATACAAGCCTACCTCAGGAAACAAGAAAAAGCTCACATAAACAACCTAACTTTACATCTAAAGCAGCTAGAGAGGGAAGAAGCAAGGTCATGGAAACAACCTAAATGCCCATTGACAGAGGAGTGGATAGGGAAGATATGGTACATACACACAATGGAATATTACTCAGCCATTAAAAGGAACGGAATAACAACATTTATAGCAACATGGATGTGAAATACGAAGTGAAACCAGTCAGACAATTAGACAGCAACACCCAGTGCTACCGCTTACATGTGGAAACCAAAGAGACACAACGAACTTCTTTGAAGAACAGACAATGACTCACAGATTTTGGAAAACCTTGGTTTTTCAAATAAGACAGTCTGGGGGGTGGGGGGATGCACTGTGGGTTTGGGACACAAAATCTATCGAATTGACTTATGATCTTTGTACACCTATAATTGAAATAAAATTCATTGTTAATAAAAAAAAAAGAATGTAAATTAATCAGGCTAAATGTTGAGATCTTTCAGATTAGATAAAAGTATGTTTCTGCTTTTTATTATTTACAAATCTCACAGTTAAAACACGGGATATGGAAATAGTGGTTTTAAAGGGTAGAAGAATATATAGCAGTCAAATTCTAACCAAAGAAGCTGATATGAATCCTTTAATATTAAATGAAACAGTCATGAAAGCAAAAGCATTATTACAGCTGTAAAATTTTAAAATGTTCAGGAGTTCCCGTCATGGCTCAGTGGTTAACGAATCCGACTAGGAACCATGAGGTTGCATGTTCAATCTCTGGCATCACTTAGTGGGTTAGGGATCTGGCGTTGCCCTGAGCTGTGGTGTAGGTTGCAGACGCGGCTCAGATCCCACGTTGCTGTGGCTGTGGTGTAGGCCAGCAGCCACAGCTCCAATTAGACCCTGGGAACCTCTATATGCCACGGGTGTGGCCCTGAAAAGATTAAAAAAAAAATTAAAAATGTTTTGATTTACCAGGAAGGTGTAATATTCAAACTTACACGTGCCTAATAATATTAATCTCAATTAAAGTGAAAATTAACAGAACTAGAAGAGATATTGATAAACACACCTCTCTAAGCAACTGATAGATCAGAAAGAATAAAAATTATAAAGAATAGAGAAGATTTGAATAATAAGAAGCTTTCCTTAAGGAGCATTTTTAGAACTCTTCACCCATCAATTAGGGCATATTTTTTCTCATCTATACAAATAATAGTTATGAAAATTGACCATATACTATAAAGTCTTTGTCAAAGAACAAATGTGAGTATACCAGTATTATACAGCTTCAAAATAATATAGTCTTATATATTTGAAACAAACAAAAGAGTCCAATTCTAAATAACTAATAAAGAAAACATTATAATAAAAATCTGAGAATACTATTAAAATGATAAATTATTACATATTGAAACTCGTAGAACACAGTTGAACCCTTGGATAGAGGGAAACATATAGCTTTAGATGCTTACATTACCACATGCTAAAATCTAAATATTGAAAAAAGGGTTTATCTCAATATTTTGAAAACATAAAATTAAAATGAACCCAAATGATTTTGCAATCTCTGAGATGGTCAAGTGTGGCTACAAGAGGAGAAATAGGAAAGGTTTAAGGAAAAAAACGAAGTTTATTTTACACACAGGTCCTTGAGAGGAGCCACTGCCCATGTTGAGCCACGTAGGAAAGACACTAGGATGGTCAGGATGCAAAAGCAGGAGCCAGAGGATGGTTTAGGCCACTCCCTTTATTGGAGTTTCCATAGAGAAGCCAGGCAAGGTAGGATGGACAGTGTAGGATTAGTTGTTTGAATAATTTTGGAAGGCTTTGGCTGTCAAAGTGGTCCTTGGTTGACTGGTACCTGGCCCTAGGATGATAAAGGCAGAGGAATATTGCCTCTGGGGTGTATGAGCCAGATGGAGGCAGTACGGGTCTGGATTGGTTAGTTTGTGTATCAAGCCCCTGCTCCCTTCTGGGTCCTTTTCTGTCTTTAAGAATTGGCTAGCCCATCATAATGTACATAAAAGATAAAAAAATATTTAAAATACAACAAAAACAGTAGAAAGAAGGAAATAATAAGTATCAGGCATTTATGAAATTAACGAAAACATACATGAAAAAGGAGGATGAACAAAGCAAACATAAGTTTATTGAAAAGACTAATTACACAAATTAATCAGGACTCTGGGAACATGGATCAGGGCAAACACAACAACATTTGGAATAAAAATAGTCAGTAACTAAATATACTGGAGATGTTACATAAGATACAGCAAAAGGAGTCCTTGGTATGGCACAGTGGGTTAAGGATCTGGCGTTGCTGCAGCTGTGGTGCAGGTTGCAGCTGCAGCTCGGATTTGAACCCTGGACCAGGAACTTCTCTATGCCACGGGTGCTGCCAAAAAAGAAAAAAGAAAATGCAACACAAACTTTAATGTTGAAAAATTTGAAAACGCAGATAAAAAAAAAATGTACCATTTTGTAAAGTGTGTCAAAATAGATTCAAGAATAAACAGAAAATTGGAATAAACCTATAATCATTTTAAAAGATGGAATCAACACTTGAGAATATTATGGGATAGCCCATGTGAAATTTTCTTGGTTGTCTGGGAGTAAATATATTTTTGCAGAGCACTGGGTCAAAAGTGCAGATGGAGCCATATGTGGTTTATTAGTTCAACTTTGGTTGGGGTGAGAGCCCAGGAGAGATTAGTGAGACTTTGCCTCATGCAAGTGGGGAATATAGAATTTGAATCTATATTAAGGCATTAAATTTACCCTGCCCTCTTGAGAGAAGATTTCCCAGGGCTACTGGTCTCTTGTTTTTCCTGGTAACTCTTGTGAAGGTACTGCAGGTGATAATGCCCTAAAAATCCTGTGCTTAAGAATATATATATATATATTTCCATAATAGTTGGTTTACAGTGTTCTGTCAGTTTCCTACTGTACAGCAAAGTGACCCAGTCACACATACATACATACATACATACATACATACAAGTGTAATGGAAAAAATAAAAATCATTATAAAAAATAGACAAAGGGATCATGTTAAACTCAAAACTTTTGTGTATCAAAGTATACTATCAATGCATAATTATCCCCAAACTCATTTGGCATTGTATGTGTTAAATATGCACGGCTTTGTCAATCATAACTCAATAAAGTGGTTAAAAAGTGTCACAACCAAAAAAAAAATGTATATTTTTGACCATGGAAAAAAATGTAGCCCTCCTCCAGTATGGTAGTACACATCTGAGGTTTCTGCTTTCCACTATTGAAGTTTCTGTTTGTTACAATGGGAGTTGAAATATTTTTACCCCAAATTAATCTCTCACACTTTTCAGATCTGGCCCAGTATCAAGCATTCAAAGGGGCTGTTCCTGGATTTTTTTTTCTTTCTTCTCCTTTTTAAAATTTTTCATTGGGAATACTGCTTCTTCTCCGCCAAGCTTATGGTACTGGTTTTCTCCTTGGCAATTTAGAGGTGCTCCTGGGCAGAAAGCTGTAGGTTTGTTTGTCTTCTTGAGTTGAAATAACAAGTGAAAGCTACAGAGTTTGGACTCCTTTATCCTTACAAGGCTTGCCTGTGTTTTGAGCCTGTCTCATTTCCTCCCAGTTGGGTTGCCCTTAAACTGTAATGGATGGGCAGCTGGAATGTGAGCACCGACAAGGGAGCCTTAGCCTTGAGCAGCACTCTGCTTAGCCTAAGAAAGCCAACTGAGGCTACATAGACTGTGACCCAGCATCACAGGTATGCCTTTATCAGCAGCCGGAGAGGTGATCCCTTCTGATTGATGGGATTCTCTGAAAATAAAGGATTTGACTCTTGGAATTTCTTTTTTCTATTTCATGGCATTTCTTTTGATTCTTAAATGCAAGTTGTGTTTAGCTTCACAAAATGTAACAGAAGAGCTCATTAAAACACTTCTGCCAGTTCTCCTTAATTCCACAGCATACTTTTTCAAATAATGTGTTTAGTTCCTATTTTGAAATTGTAACTGCTTTAGAGATCTTAGTTTTACTTTTTTGGTTTAAAGTTTGTTTATACTCATTCTTTTCAATATTTCAGGAGGTTATGATATTTGACAAAAGGCAAAGAACATGATGCTTAGCATTTTTTCCCTGTGTTGGAATAGACAGTGGGGAACTGTGTCAAGAGTAATGTTTTAACACTATATGTCATATTCCTCACATTTTAGTTCAAGTGAACGAGAGCTTTGCTAATCTGTCTGGATACTTTGTTTGACATGAACCATATTCCACTCTGTGACGGATGGGAGAGGTCCAGCTGGATGTTGTGTCTCATTTGGATTCTGGTCTTTTCACGTCAGACTATAAGGCTAAGAGTCTGTCTACTCTAGGATAGATAATTCTCAGAGTTATAGGATAATATGCAGTCATGCTTGGAAAGTCTTCCAGATTCAAGTTCTTAGAACATCATTTTAGAGTCTTTCTCTCTTCTTGGTTAGTGGGCTGATGATTTTCATGGAAAAATTTGCTGGTTGTCCTGTATCCATTCTTTCCTTTGTTAGAAACTAGAATCCTGAGTTTTAGCTAGATCTTCTTCCTCAGTGATATAAGACTCTTGCTCACAGCTTTCTTTGAATCTGGGTGTGGCCATGCGCCATATTCAGTCAAGAAGACAGAAGTGTAAGTATTGCCTGTGAATTCCTAGTAGTCTTGTTAAAGATAGGATTGCTTTTTTTTATAACCGCTTTCCACTACCTTAAAAAAAAAAAAAAAGAGGAAGATTATGGTTGGAGGTCTAGCATGTTGCCTGAACCATAAGAATGAAGAGCTTACTTTCAGTTTGTTGGGACTGAGCCCTAAAGTAGCCTGTTATGTCTTCTGTTGTATCAGAGATGAATAAACTTCTGTTTTGTTTAAGCCAGTTCTTTTTTTAATATGCAGCCAAACATTCCTAACAGTGTGGTAGGATTTGCTACTGGTAATGGAATGCTGCAATAATGCAAAGTACGATGTGGCAAAGACATAGCAGAGACAGTTGGGTAATAGGTGATGCAGATACTGTAGTCTAGACAGCCAGTGGCCATTGTAATGTAAACACCAACAGGCTATCTCCATGGAAGACATACCACCCATGGACTAAATCCAGACATAAAAGGAAAAATGTAACAAATTGAATGTGAGAAAGTATTGTCTGCTACATGATACTTTTAGAGAGGTCCTAAAATAGAAAGAGACATTGAAATTAGATTTAGGAGTTCCCATCGTGGCGCAGTGGTTAACGAATCCGACTAGGAACCATGAGGTTGCGGGTTCGATCCCTGCCCTTGCTCAGTGGGTTAATGGTCCGGCGTTGCCGTGAGCTGTGGTGTAGGTTGCAGACGTGGCTCGGATCCTGCGTTGCTGTGGCTGCGGCGCAGGCCAGTGGCCACAGCTCCGATTAGACCCCTAGCCTGGGAACCTCCACATGCCGCGGGTGCGGCCATAAAATGACAAAAGGCAAAAAAAAAAAAAAAAAAAATGAAATTAGATTTAGATGATCATCAAACAGAAATAAAAACACAAAAGAGTGCTTGTGTTGCTAAAACTATGGCTCAAAACTGCCTTGACTGGAAGTCCTGTAATTTGCATCCTTACAAGGGTGAAAAAAGGCAATTGCTCCTGTGTCCAAACTTATGCAGCAGTGACAAAACTGAAGTCTTAGCTCGTGTTAAGACTGTGGCCCCTTAAGTGTCCTTGGCTAGGCAGGCAGTGGAATCATGCCTTTGGAAAAATGGTCAAATTAAAGTTGTAGTGTGTATTCATTCAGCAAGTAGTAAATACTGTTTCTTAGTAGCATTTCTTTCTTAACTGCTATTGTTGAAACAGAAAGAAAAAACAAATAAACAAGGTAAGTGGGGAGGGAAGGGGTGCCATTTTCATGGATGTGTCCTCACTGAGAAAGGGATATTGACTTCAAGACATGAAAGGGGCAAGGGAGTGAGCCCTATGGCTCGTTGAGCAGAGCATTTCAGGCAGTGGGGGTGACCGGAGTGAGAGGCCCTGATTTGTGCCAGGTGGGCCTCCAGAATAGTGGGGACCAGGAAGACTAGAGCAGGTAAGTATGTAAAGTCAGAGAGCACATGAGGTGGCGGCAGACCCTGTACAGGCTTGTGGACCACTGTGATAGTGTTGGCTTTTGCTCAGGTTGGGAGTCTTTTAAAGATTGTGAGGAGAGGAGCAAATTAGTCTTATTTATGTTTCCGAAGGGTTTCTTATAGTGATTTTGTGAATCATCTACTGAAGAGCAAGTAAACATGAGAAGAGGGATGAGTAAGGAGATACTGCAGTATCTGGAAGAGGGATGATGGTGACTTGCACCAGGGTATACCTGCAAAAGAGCTGATTAATGGTTGGAAGTTGCAAATACTTTGAAGGTGGAGTCAACATGAATTTTTAGAATTCATCTTCCCATCCAAACTTACTTTTTCTAGAAGACTTGAGGCAGTGGCCATTTATGGGACACTTTATTTTATTTTTTGTCTTTTTAGGGCCACAGGTATGGCATATGGGAGTTTCCAGGCTAGGTGTTGAATCAGAACTGCAGTTTCCGGCCTACACCACAGCCACAGCAATGCAGGATCTGAGCTGCGTCTGCAACCTACACCACAGCTCTTGGCAACGCTGGATCCCCGACCCACTGGGCAAGGCCAGGGATCAAACCTGTGTCCTCATGGATACTAATCAGATACATTTCCACTGAGCCACAACAGGAACTCTGATGGGACACTTGAGTAAGGCATATTTCCCTCCTCACCATGTCTGGGCCTCACCCAATCAGTGGAAAGCCTGAGTGGAGTAAAAGACTGACCTCCCTTGAGCAAGATGGGGTTCTGCAGTTTTCTAATTATAATATGTCATCTGAAAATAGAGGCAGTCTTACTTCTTCCACCTCAATTTGGATGCCGTTTATTTCTTTTTCTTGCCTAATTGCTCTGACTAGGGCTTCCCATGCTATGCTGAATAAAAGCAGTAAGAGTAGGTATCCTTATCTTGTTTCTGACCTTAGAGGAAAAGCTTTCAGCGTTTCACTGTTGAGTATGAGGTTAGTTTTGGGCTTCTCATATATGGTCATTATTATGTTGAGATACATTCTCTTTGTATCCCCTTTGTTGAGAGTTCTTTTTCATAAATGGATTTTGGATTGTGTCAAATGCTTTTTCTGCATTTATTGAGATGGTCATATGGTTTTTATACTTAGTTTTGTTTATATGATGTATCACACTGATTGATTTATAGATGTTGAACCATCCTTGCATCCCTAGAATGAATCCTACTTGATCATGGTGTATGATACTTCTAATATATTGTTTAATTCCATTTAATAATATTTTGTTGAGAATTTTTGCATCTATGTTTATCAGGGATATTGACCTTTATATTTTCTTCTATAGTATCCTTGTCTGGCTTTGGTAACAAGATAATAATGTTATGGCAAAATAAAGGAGCTTGGGTTTTTTTTTTTTTTTTTTTATACCTGCAGCATATGGAAGTTTCCAGGCTAAGGATCAAATCTGAGTTGAAGCTGTAGGTCTATGCCATAGCCATATAATGGAGAGAGGATAGGTTTTTTTTTTTTTTTCAGTAACTTGTTGAGAAAACTCGACAGTCACATGGAAAAGATTGAAACTGGACTACTACCTTATACATACACAAAAATCAACTCAAAATGGATAAATACTTGAATGGAAGACCTGAAACTATAAAAATCCTAGAATAAAATATAGAAGTTTAGCTCCTTGTTATGGCTCTTGGCAATAATTTTTTGGATTTGATACCAAAAGCAAAAGCAATAAAAGAAATCAATTGCATTTCTGTATACTAACAATGAAATATTAGAAAAAGAATACCAAAATACTTTACCTTTTAAAATTGCACCCCCAAAAATCAAATACCTGGGAATAAACCTGAACAAAGAGGTGAGAGACTTATATGCAGAGAACTACAAAGCATTAATCAAGGAGATCAAAGAAACAAAGAAATGGAAAGATATTTCATGCTCATGGGCCAGAAAAATCAATATTGTAAAAATGCCCAAACTACCCAAAGCAACCTACAAATTCAATGCAATCCCTATCAAATTACCCATGACATTCTTCACAGAACTAAAACAAACAATCCAAAAATTTATATGGAACAACAAAAGACCCAGAATCACCAAAGCAATTCTAAGGAACAAAAACCAGGCAGGAGACATAACTCTCCCAGACTTCAGGCAATATCACAGGGCCACAGTAATCAAGACAGTGTGGTACTGTACCATAACAGACATATGGACAAATGGAACAGAACAGAGAACCCAGAAATAAACCCAGATACCTACGGTCAATTGATCTTTGACAAAGGAGGCAAGAACATAAAATGGGAAAAAGACAGTCTCTGTTCAGTAAGTATTGCTGGGAAACTTGGACAGCTGCATGCAAATCAATGAAACTAGAACGCACTCTCACACCATGCACAAAAATAAACTCTAAATGGCTTAAAGACTTAATTATAAGACAAGACACCGTAAAACTCCTGGAAGAGAACATTGGCAAAACATTCTCTGACATCAACCTTTCAAATGTTTTCTCAGGTCGGTCTCCCAAAGCAACAGAAATCAAAGCAAAGATAAACCTAATCAAGCTGACAAGCTTTTGTACAGCAAAGGAAACCAAAAAGACTTACAGAATGGGAGAAAATAGTGTCAAATGATGCAACTGACAAGGGCTTAATCTCAAAAATATACAAACAACTTATGCAGCGCAACAAAAAAGCCAACAACCCCATTGAAAAGTGGGCAAAAGACCTGAATAGACATTTCTCCAAAGACGATATGCAGATGGCCAACAAGCACATGAAAAAGTGCTCAACATCACTGATGTTAGAGAAATGCAAATCAAAACTACCATGAGATACCACCTCACACCAGTCAGAATGGCCATCATTAACAAGTCCACAAACAACAAATGCTGGAGAGGGTGTGGAGAAAAGGGAACCCTCCAGCACTGTTGGTGGGAATGTAAGCTGGTAAAACCACTATGGAAAACAGTATGGAGGTACCTTAGAAAACTATACATAGAACTACCAGATGACCCAGCAATTCCACTCTTGGGCATATATCCGGACAAAAATCTCCTTGAAAAAGACACTTGCACATGCATGTTCATTGCAGCACTATTCACAATAACCAAGACGTGGAAACAGCCCAAATGTCCATCAACAGATGATTAGATTAGGAAGATGTGGTATATATACACAATGGAATACTATGCAGCCATAAAAAAGAATAAATTAATGTTATTTGCAACAACATTGATGTAATTAGAGACCCTCATACTGAGTGAAGCAAGTCAGAAGGAGAAAGACAAACACCACATGATATCACTAATATCTGCAATGTAATATACTGCACAAATGAACCTTTATGCAGAAAAGAAAATCATGAAATTGGAGAACAGACTTGTGGTTGTCAAGAGGGTGGGGGAGGGAGTTGGATTATATGGGAGTCTGGGGTTAATAGTTGTAGACTATTGCCTCTGGGATGGAAAAGCAAGGAGATCCGGCTGTATATCTCTGGGAACTATGTCTAATCACTTGTGACAAATCCATATATGTATGTGTAACCGGTCACCACGCTGTGCAGCTGGAAAACTGACAGAAATCTGTAAAGCAGCTATAATGGAAAAAAAAATAAAGTTTGGCTACATAAAAATAAAAGCTCTACACAGCAAAAGAAATGATCAAAAAAATTAAAAGGCAATCTACATAATGGAGAAAATATTTGCAAGCCATATATCTGATAAGGGTTAATATTCAAAATATTATAACTCATGCACCTCAATAAGGGAAAAAAAACACAAAAAATGGGCAGAGGATCCGAACAGACATTTTTCCAAAGAGGACATACAAATTGCCTACAGGTACTAGTGATATAATGTTCAACATAATAAATATAATTACTGCTACTATAGGTTATACATAATTTTTTCTTCTTTTTTTTTTTTTTTGGCTTTTTAGGATGGTACCGAGGCATATGGAGATTCCCAGGCCAGGGATCGAATTGGAGCTACAGCTGCTAGCCACAGCTACAGCCATAGCAATGCAGGATCCAAGCCATGTCTGTGACCTACACCGAAACTCATGGGAACGCCAGTTCCTTAACCCACTGGGCAAGATCAGGGATCAAACCTGCAACCTAATGGTGACTAGTCAGATTTATTTCTCCTGTGCCACAATGGGAACTCCTATGTGAAAACTTTTAAGACACTAAACCCTTTGAGTTCTCATCACAAGGAAAATATTTTTTCTATTTTTTAATTTTGTATCATGAGAGGATGGATGTTCACAAAACTTGTTTGATAATTATCTCATGGTTATTTGTAAGTTATATCATCATGTTATATACATGGAACCTATACAGCACTATGCATCAGTTGTATCTCAATGAAACTGGAAGAAAAAATAATAAATTTCATGAAACTACAAAAACGATAGATAGAACTACCATATGATCCAGCAATTCCACTCATGGATATTTATCTGAAGGAAATGCAATCACGATCTTGAAAAGATATCCACATCCTGTGTTTACTGTGGCATTATTTACAATAGTCAAGACATGGCACCAGTGGAAGTGTCCCTCAGCAGACAACTGGATATATGTGGTATATATACACAGTGGAATGTTGTTCAGCAATAAAAAAGCATGAAACCCTGTCATTTGTTATAGTGTCAGTGGACTTTGAAGACATTATGTTAAGTGAAATATCAGACAGAGAAAATTAAATACTGTATGATATCTCTTACAGGTGGAGTCTAAAAACAAATGCAAAAAGGCTAAGCTCATTGACACAAAGAAAAGATTGCTGGTTGCCAGAGGTCGGGGTAGGGGGTGGGTGAAATGAGTGAAGGTAATCAAAAAGTACAAACGTTCAGTTATAAAATGAATAAGTTCTGGGGATATAATGTACAGCATGTTATTGTTTTCAAAAGACTTTTTAAAATTCAAAATTATTGTGACAAAAATGTTAAAAGCCTTTTTTGGGGGGAGGGAGGGGTGCTTTTCTTACAAAACCTAAGTCCAGAGGAAAGACTGCCTAGAAGGAAGTCTAGAACTGTTATGGCAGTTCTGTAATGTCATCAATAGCCAATTTCCTTCATATTCTCTACTGTGCTGTTTGTGTGTTGTAGCACTTATCCTTACAGTCCAAGATGTCAACTGGGGCTCCATGCCAGACGCATTCAAGGTTATCAGCAAAAGGGAGCACAAAATAAGGATGCACTCCCTACCTTTTAAAGGAATTTCCCAGGTTCACACAAGATTTTTGCTTACATATTGCTGTCCAGTATTTAGTCACATAGCATGACTTCAAGGGAAGCTGGGAAATGTAACTTAACTTTGAAGCAGTGTATCCAACTAACACTCAAGTTCTGTTATTAGAATAAAGGATGTGAATGGATATGGAATGGCAACTGGAAACCTTTTAAATAAAAAAAGCAGGCTAAAGATGGATCTCTATGGAATATCAGGTTTTAATAGGTGGATGGATAGAGAAAAAATAAGTCAGTGAAGTAGGCTGGGGAAAATAAAATCAAGTTTCAAGGAAAGGTGGATAGCAAATGTTAAAAGTCGGGGAATTGTCCTGAAAACACAACAATTTAATTTGAGCTGTAAGGTGACATTCAAGTGTTCATTCCCATGAGCGGCTGTCTGTCAATGGAAAACTCACCAAATACTCCAGGGGCTGGGAGGCAGCCAAGGCAAAACTGACCAGTTTTACTGTACTCACATGGAGAATTTCTATGGTCTGGATTCATTTTCTCTCTCTGCAGTCTTCTGCGTTTGTGTTTATGCAAGATAGAGGGGTAGCTTCCAGAAATAGACCTTTATCATTCTGTGAGCCGTGGTGTAGGTTTCAGAGGCAGCAACTAATTCTTGACAAGTATGCCAAAACAAATCAATAGGGAAAGAACAGTCTTTTCAACAAATGTGTAGGAACTACTGGATATCTACATGCAAAAGAATAGTTATACCTATCTCACACCATATACGAAAATCAACTCAAGATGGATCAGAGACCTAAAGGGTAAGTGTTAAAATTATGATGCTCTTAGAGGGAAACGTAGGAGTAAAGCCTTCTAGACCCAAGATTAAGCAACAACTTCTTAGATATGATATGAAAAGCATAAGCAATAAGAGAAAAAAACTTGATAAATTGGACATCATCAAATTTAAATACTGTTATATTTCAAAAGACACCATCAAGAAAGTGAAAATAACACCTGCAGAATGGGATAAAACATTAGCAAATCATACATCTGATAAGAGATTTATATCTAGATTACATAAAGAACTTACAACTTAACAGTAAAATAAAATAGCCATTGAAAAAATGGATAAAGAATTTGAATAGATATTTCTCCAAAGCAGACATACAAATGGCCAATTAGCACATGAAGAGATATTTCACATCATTGTTATTAGGGAAATGCAAATCAAAACCACAGGAGACCACATCACATCCACTAAGATGACTGTAACGAAATAGGATAATAATAAATGTTGATGAAGCTGTAGAAAAATTGAAATTCTCATATATTGCTGGTGGAAATAAATGATGCTTTGGGAAACAGTTTGGAAATGTCTCAAAAAATTAATCATAAAATTCTTCTATGACTCAGCAATTCCAATCCTAGGTATATACAGGAGAGAAATAAAAGCATATGTCCATAGAAGAACTTGTATGTGGATATTTGCAGCAGCATTATTCATAATAGTCAATTAGTAGAAACAATCCCAACATCCACCAACTGATGATGAGATAACCAAATGTGGTACATCCATTCAATAGAATATTATTTAGCCACAAAAAGGAATGAAGTACTGAGACATGCTACAACATAAATGAACCTTGCAAATGTTATGCTAAGCAAAAGAAGCCTATGGAAAAAGCCCACAAATATGATTTTATTTATATGGAAAAATCCCACAAATATGATTTTATTTATATGAAAGTCCAGAAGAGGCAAATGTATAGAGACAGTGGTTGCTGGGTTCTATAGAGAGAGTAGAATGGGAAACAATTGCTAACAAGTGTGGGGTTTCATTTTTTTTTTTTTTCGTCTTTTGTCCTTTTAGGGCCACACCTGCTGTATATGGAGATTCCCAGGCTAGGGGTCTAATCGGAGCTACAGCTGCCGGGCTACGCCAGAGCCATAGCAACGCGGGATCTGAGCTGCCTCTGCAACCTACACCACGGCTGACGGCAACACCAGATCCTTAACCCACTGAGCGAGGCCAGGGATCGAACCCGCTACCTCATAGTTCCTAGTCAGATTCGTTAACCGACGAGAACTCCAAGTGTGGGGTTTCTTTTGGGGTGATGAACCTTTCTAGAATCATGGTTGTGCAAGTCTGGGAATATATTAAAAACCCTGAATTGTGAACAATAAAGACTGAATTTAATGGTATGTGAAATATCTCAGTAGAGCTCTTAAAACGAACAATAATAAAAAACAGAGGCATAAAGAGTCCAGACTGGGTTTATCTGATTGCTAGTGGCTGAAAGTAGATACAATTGGCTCTTAATATAAGGGATTCTGGTAGCACCAGGAAACTGTGGTCCCTGTGCCTGCTGTTTAGTAGCTTCTATGCATGGACCAGTTTTACACCCTGAGAGTGATCACAGACATTCACCCATCATCAGCATGTTCACCACTCTCACACTTCCACTCCTGGCTCTCTTTTCTCCTGTACACATCTGACCGCCTCTATTTGGCTAGGCTCTAACTAGTGCCGGAAAATCTCTTTTTACCCATTACAGTGACCTGAGCCACTGCTGTTGGATTCTTAGCCCACTGCCCCACAGCGGGAACTCTGCAAGGTAGCATTTGGAGAAGGTTAAGTAAGCATTTTATGAGTCCTTACCATTTGTTAGAATCTTACATGATTTTTCAAATTCTTACGACTCCTTGAAGTGAATAATTGACACATGGTCACATATGAAATCTATATTTTCCACTACTCCGGGGTGTCTCTTCTCCAAATGGCAATGAGTAGAAGAGGAAACATACGGAAGTCAGGTCACTGTGGACCTGTCTCCACACAAGGATGAGTGGGCTGGTGGTTTTAATGTCTTGTGATTTTAATATCCCTAAACAAAGAGCTCAAAACTCTGAGGCCCTTTTCAGGCTATCGCCTCAGGTTTATATCATCTATATTATCTTTTTAAAAATTAGGAAAATGTATGTCTGTGCTTAAGGTAGCTATGTGTCACCATGGTGCTGTGTGACAGTAATTAATGTGAGTCAAGATGCCTTTCTTGGCGGCTGGAAGAGGAGGAGTGATGCTTTCCAGAGTCACAGTAGAAATGAGTCTGTTCTTAATCTAAACTGAAATGTTGGGATGATGGTGACAAAATCCAAGCTCCATCCAATTTGGACATCATTTGAAGTTGATTTAAGCTTGTCACATGCAAACAGATCTCTTGTTTCAATTTCAAGTCGACAGCTACAGATGCTTTAAGCACCATTTGTGCTGTAAAATGAAGAACCTCCTTTTTTTCTTTATCCCCCAAATGAATGTTGATATTTATTGGGAATTTGGATCCAAGGAACAGTATTCTTCAAGGCATAATCTAAACCCACTTAGCAAAACATGAAATCTCTTACAACGTGTGAAAGTTTCCTTTATGTACGAAGCGCTGGGGTTTTAAACAGCACCTGCATTCATGGTCAGGACTGTTATTCTCTTATTTTTGCCTTGCTCTCTGTGTACTTAAAGTTCTCATCCATAAATCATTTTTATAAAATGAATAAACAACTTCTTTCACTGATGAAGTACAAACTGGCTGCATGGGTTACATTATAGCTCAGAATAACATATCGATAGTCCTGCAGAAAATAAATGAATGCAGGTTTGTTGGGGGTAGGAAGGGAATTCATTAAAGCAAAAGTCAAATTAGATTAGGAATGATGACAAAGACCAAAACTGAGTTACTGGGAGACTAAGCCTATTGACATTTTATTAATAATTATTTAATAAGGGCTATTGGTGAATTTTTGTCAGGAATTTTACACAGTGACTGACTGTTGAGGAACAAGAAGCAAACTGCTTCAGTATTTGATAGAAGACCTCAAAGCTGGAGAACAAATTTGATGAAAAAAGAATTATAGATGCTCGTTTTTACATGGTATTTCATGTAAGAAGAATTACATTTTATGGTAATTAGCACACCATATCTCTTCTGCTGTATATAATTAAGGACATAGAGCTTAGGTCTACAGAATAAAGTAACATGCAGAATTCATGTATGCACTAAAAGAGCCAAATAAGTTAAAATCTCCCTATAGATATCTATGTAGAAAAAGTTATTTTTATCCATATAAATGTTGCAAGTGACCCAAAATTTAAAAAATGGTCAGAATGCAGCTGTCTTGAAGAACTTAATCTTAGCAAGGCGAATAATTGTATTCAGACAAATTAGGTATTTGCTGTCATGTAGGCCAAACATCTGGTTTACTAGCTGAAAAGCCACTAAGGTGCATACACTCAGCTATGCTGTTCTGACTCATGTGGCAGAACCCTGAGCAGATGCTAATGTCTTATATTGTATTTTCTTTTTCTTTTTTCCCTTTTTCCTTTTTTATGACCATACCTGTGGCGTATGGAAATTCCCAGGCTAGAGGTCGAATCGAAACTATAGCTGCCAGCTTACACCACAGCCACAGCAACTTGGGATCCAAGCCACCTCTGTGACCTAGCACCACAGCTCACAGCAACCCCAGATCCTTAACCCACTGAGCAAGGCCAGGGATTGAACTTGAAACCTCTTGGACACTATGTTGGGCTCTTAACCCAATAAGCCACAACGGGAACTCCATTATTTTCTTATTTTAACTTCTACCATGGCTTCAGTTTGAAATTGATTTAGCCTAATTTTCAAACAAGATCTACTGAATTACATATTATCCAATAATTTAAAATAAGATCTCTTAGATAATAAAGTGATTCAAGAAATTTAAAGGGAATATGCAGTCTCTCTCAATGCACCGTAAAGTAGATAATTATGGCTTCTGGAGCTGTATATTGTTGAACTTATAAATAACAAAAAAATAGCAACCTTCTAGAGTGGAAGATTTTACCTACGCAATATAATTTGCAGATATAACATTTAAGATATTGGTATAGTCTTTGACCACAGAGCCATCGCATTTATGAATTTTTCCACTTGTGCACAATTTATGATCCAAAAAAGTTAAACTTATTGAAATCCTATGATCAGTGTCAGAATCATTTACAAAACTTCCTTTTGTACATAAATGCTTCCTGTTGCACCTCCTAATTCGACCCCAGAGATCCCTAACATCGTGGTATAATTGTTGACTTTCGGCTCCTCCCATCTTTCTGTGCTTTCCAAGCCGACCCAGCTGTGGTGAGCAGACTTTTCTCATAAAGCCTTTCCCTCTGAGATAAGGCCAGCCTTCACATAATCCTAGCACATCCCTTCATTTCCTCTCATGCTTGAATACTTTTAAATGCAGACTTTCCGATCTTAAAAATGCCATAAAGCTTTTCGTAGCACATTAAAAACTATTATCTCACTTTTATTTTTGCCTGTATGAGAAACAAATCCACTGCTATGCTACAGTGAAGTCAAAATCAGTTTGCAACTTTGGGAAGTCTATCAACCTTGATACCTTCCAGAAGCAAATGGTAGTGGGGGTGAGAGTAATCAAACCTTATGTTGGCACCCATCAGCACCCTTATTATTAATTGACTTTCCAGTTAGGAGAACAATTAAGCAATGAAAAGTTGGTCATATTCTCAAACACAAAAGAGGCAGAGATGAAGGCTTCTGTTGGATCTTGAGAAAGGAATGTCGCAGGGGTGAGTGGTGTAGGGTAACCTGTTGTGTTCACATCCTGTGGTCTCAGTCTTCTTTTGAAACTTTTCTCATCCACACTCCCTGAATGTAGAGTTTTCCCGAGACCCACGTTTTTATGGTCTCCCTCTCTGTCCTTTTCCTTACAGTCCCAAGAAAGATTGGGTATTTTTTGTTTGTTTCTGGGGAAGACTTTCCAGAATTATGCTTAACATTTTCAGCTTCTGAGATCTGTGACTCCCTGTCAGCTAGTCCTTCTGAAGCAACTCAAGAGTCCACACAAAAACTCTTCAGCGTCAGAGTCCTTTACATTTTCAAAACTCAGTTATATGTTTTCTCGCAACTCTTCTACACCAAAACCAAAACCTCTAGTCCTATAAAACAATCCTCATAGAAACAGTTTTCTCAGGAGGTCCTTGTTCAGATAAGCATCTTTTGGTTGTATGACTTTGCCAGCATTCTTTTAAAAGATGGTGCCTAGAATTAGACACAAAATTCCAAATCTCATATAATTTTTTCTGGATATATACTATTACTGCAATGATAGATAATTCGCTTTTTCCGCATACATTAGTCTCCTGAGTGTATTAAATTTGGAGTCAAGTAAAATTTTTTTTTTTACTAGAAATTACCGATATCTTACAAGGAAAATGTTTGTAAGGTTTGTGCTTTGTTTTATTTTCTTTTCCCAATTCTTTTTCTCTCATATGTATAAGGGAAGGTGAAAGACCAAGGTGCTAGTTAAGAGCTTTAATGCTAAACCCCTGGAAGCTTGGCCGGAGCAGGTGAAGAGTTAAAATAAACCCTGCTTAATATAAGAAGTAGACTGAAAAACATAACATTCATATATTTATGAGATGAAATGAGGAATAAATGTGTACTTGCTTGCACATTTATAAAGTATTTCAGGAAGTATACACAATAGTTGGTATACCAGTTGCATCAAAGATATGTATATGGGTGCCAGAAGACAGAGTGAGAAAGGAATTTTTGCTCTCTACTTGTTTTTCTGTAAGATTTTTATTTTTTCCATTGAAGTTGATTTACAATATTCTGTCAGTTTCTACTGTACGCAAAAGTGACCCAGTCATACACACACACACATATATTCTTTTTCTCACATTATCCTCCATCATGTGCCATCAAAAGTGACTAAATATAGTTCCCTGTGCTATACAGAAGGATCTCATTGCTTATCCACTCCAAATGCAGCAGTTTACATTTATTAACCCCAGACTCCTAGTCCATCCAACTCGCTCCTCACAAGTCTGTTCTCCAAGACCGATTTTCTTTTCTGTGGAAATGTTCATTTGTTCCATATATTACGTTCCAGATCTAAGTGATATCATATGGTATTTGTCTTTCTCGTTATGACTTACTTCATGAGAGTCTCTAGTTCCAGCCACACTGCTGCAAGTGGCATTATTTTGTTGTTTTTTATGGCTGAGTAGTATTCCATTGTGTATGTATACCACATCTTTTTAATCCATTCATCTGTCAGTGGACATTTAGGTTGTTTCCAGGTCTTGGCTATTGTGAATAGTGCTGCAGTGAACGTAGTGGTGCATGTATCTTTTTCAATGAAAGTTTTTTTTCCATATATATACCTGAGTGGGATTGCTGGTTCTTAACGGTAGTTCTATATTTAGTTTTCTGAGGTACCTTCATACTGTTTTCCATAGCGGTTATACCAATTTGCATTTCCACCAGCAGTGCAGGAGGGCAGACTTTTCTCCACACCCTCTCCATCATTTGTTATTTGTTGACTTATTAATGATGGGCATTCTGATTGGTGTGAGGTGGTACCTCATTGTAGTTTTGATTTGCATTTCTCTAATACTTAGTGATGTTGAGCATTTTTTCATGTGCCTGTTGGCTATCTGTATATCTTCTTTGGAGAAATGTCTATTCAGGTCTTCTTTTTTTTTTTTTTTGTCTTTTTGCCTTTATGTAGAGCCGCACCCGCAGTATATGGAGGTTCCCAGGCTAGGGGTCTAACAGGAGCTGTGGCCGCTGGCCTACGCCACAGCCACAGCCACGTGAGATCCGAGCCGCATCTGCAACCTTCACCACAGCTCACGGCAACGCCGGATCCTTAACCCACTGAGCAAGGCCAGGGATCGAACCCGCAACCTCATGGTTCTTAGTTGGATGCGTTAACCACTGAGCCACGAAGGGAACTCCTATTCAGGTCTTCTGATTGTTGGTTTTTTTGCTGTTGAGTTGTATCAGTTGTTCGTATATTTTAGAGCTTAAGCCCTTGTAAGTTGCATCATTTGAAACTATTTTCTCCCATTCTGTAAGTTGTCTTTATTTTTTTATTCCTTTGCTGTGCAAAAGCTTTTAAGTTTGATTAGGTCCCACTTGTTTATTTTTGCTTTTATTTCTGTGGCCTTGGGAGACTGACCTAAGAAAAAATTCGTACAGCTTATGTCAGAGAATGTTTTGCCTATGTACTCTTCTAGGAGTTTTATGGTATCTTCTCTTATATTTAAGTCTTTAAACCATTTTGAGTTTATTTCTGTGCATGGTATGAGGGTATGTTCCAGTTTCATTGATTTACATGCAACTGTCCAGGTTTCCCAGCACCACTTGCTGAAAAGACTTTTTCTCATTTTATATTCTTGCCTCCTTTGTCAAAGATTAATTGAACGTAGGTGTCTGGGTTTATTTCTGGATTGTCTAATCTGTTCCATTGGTCTGTGTGTTTGTTTTGGTACCAGTACTACGCCGTCTTAATTACTGTAGTTTTTTAATATTGTCTGAAATTTGGAAGAGTTATGCCTTCTGCTTGGTTTTTGTTCCTCAGGATTGCTTTGGCAATTCTGGGTCATTTATGGTCCATATACATTTTTTGGATTGTTTGTTTTAGTTCTGTGAAAAATGTCATGGGTAATTTGATAGGAATTGCATTGAATCTGTAGATTGCTTTGGGTAGAATGGTCATTTTTACAATGTTAATTCTTCCAATACAGGAGCATGGAATATCTTTCCATTTCTTTGAATCCTCTTTAATTTCCTTGATTAATGTTTTAGAGTTCTCAGCATATAAGTATTTTACCTCCTTGGTCAGGTTTATTCCTAAGTATTTAATTTTTGGGGGGGGCGTGATTTTAAAAGATTCTTCTCCCATATAGATTATCACAGAATATTGAGTGGGTAGAATTCCCTGTGCTGTACCAGTTGTTCCGTATACCACAGTGTGCATATGCCAGTCTCAAATCCCCAGTTCATCCCTCCCCCCACCCTCATCTGCCCCCTTTGATAACCATAAGTTTGTTTACAATGACTGTGAGTCTGTTTCTGTTCTGCAGTAAGTTCATTTGTATCTTTTTTTTTTTTTTAGATTCCATGTAAGGGAATATCATATGATGTTTGTTTTTCACTGCCTAATGTCACTTGGTATAATAATCTCTAGGTCCCATCCATGTTGCTGCAGATGGCATTATCTTGTTCTTTTCTATGGCTGAGTAATATTGCATTGTATATGTATACCACATCTTCTTTATACAGCATATATATTGGTCTTGTTTTTCTATCCACTCAGCCATTCTCTGTCTTTTGGTTGGAGCATTTAGTCCATTTACATTTAAGGTAATTATTGATATGCATGTTCTTACTGCCATTTTGTTAATTGCTTTTGGATTTGTTTTTTGTTGATTTTCTCTGGCCCTTTATCTCCTAGCCTTTTTTCTCCCTTTTGTTCTCTTCTCTTGTGGTTTGATGACTATCTTTAGTCTTGTGTTTGAATTGCTTTTTTCTTATTTGCGTCTGTATCTATTTTAGATTTTTGGTTTTTGGTAACCATGAGGTTTTGATATAGGAGTCTATATATACACACAAGATTGCTTTAAGTTGCTGGTCTTTTAACTGCAAATGCACTTCCAGGATCCCACATTCGTAGCCTCCTTTTCTCACAATTGCTGGTTTTGTTAGCATATTTGTGTGTGGATGATTTCCTACCTTTACTAATGTTTGCCTTTACTGGTGAGCCTCCTCATTTGTAATTTTCTTGTTTCTAGTTGTGGCCTTTTCTTTCCACCTAGAGAAGTTCCTTTAGTATTTGTTGTAAAGCTGGTTTGGTGGTGCTAAATTCTCTTAGCTTTTTCTTGTCTATAAAGGTTTCAATTTCTCCTTCAAATCTGAATGAAAGCCTTGCTGGGTAGAGTATTCTTGGTTGGAGGTTTTTTCCTTTCATCACGTGAAGTAATACAGGCCACTCCCTTCTGACCTGAAGACTTTAGGCTGAAAAATCAGCTGATAACCTTATCGGGGTTCCCTTGTATGTTATTTGTTGCTTTTTCCTAGCTGCTTTCAATATTTGCTCTTTGTCTTTAATGTTGGTCAGTTTGATTAATATGTGTCTTGGTGTGTTCCTCCTTGGGTTTATTCTGTATGGTATTTGTTGTGCTTCCTGGATTTGAGTGAATGGTTCCTTTCCCATGTTAGGGAAGTTTTCAGCTATTATCTCTTAAAATGTTTTCTCTGGCTCTTTATCTCTCTCTGTTCTCCTGGCACCCCTATAATGCAAATGTTGGTGCATTTAAAGTTGCCCCAGAGTTCTTTTATGCTGTCCTCAATTCTTTTCATTCTTTTTTCTTTATTCTGTTCCACATAAGTGATTTCCATCTGTCTGTCTTCCACCTCACTTATTTTTTTTGTTCTTCTGCCTCCTGTATTATGCTATTTGTTCTTTCTAGTGATTTTTTTATTTTAGCTATTGTGTCGATCATCTTTGCTTGTTGAATCTTTAAATATTCCATTCTTTTGTTAAACATTTCTTCTAATTCATCAGTCTTTGCCTCCATTTCTTTTTTTTTCCCGAAATCTTGAATCATCTTTACTAGCATTACTCTAAAATCTTTTTCAGACAAGTTTCATATCTCGACTTTACTTAGCTGTTAATCTGGGGTTTTGTCTTGTTCCTTCATCTGAATCATGTTTCTCTGACTTTTCACTTTATATAGCTTTTTGTGTGGTCACCTTTCTGAAGGCTAGAGGGTCATAGCCTCTCTTTCTTCTGGTGTCTTCCCCTTAGTGGGTGAAGTTGATACAGGGGCTTGTTACAGGCTTCCTGATGGGAAGGACTGGTGCCCCCGCTGGTAGGTGGAACTGATTCTTATCCCTCTGGTGGGTGGAGCTTTGTCTCTGGGTGTGATTAGAGGCAGCCTGTTTGCTGATGTGTGGAGCTGTGTTCCCACCCTGTTTGTTGTTTGGCCTGGGGCTTCTTAGCCCTGATAGGTGGGGCCACATTTTTCCAAAATAGCAGCCTCAGAGGAGGTCACGCTGATGATTATTCCCGGGACCTCCACCTCCAATGTCCTGCCCCCACAGTGAGTCACAGCCACCCTCGCTCTCCCAGGAGACCCTCCAAGACCTCCTGGTGGGTTTGATCCAGATTCTTATGGAGTCACTCCTTTTGCCCTCTGATCCAGTGTACATGAAACCCTGTGTTCCCTCCTAGAGTGAAGTTTCTGTTTTCCCCAGTCCTGTGGAGCTCTGATGCTTAAGCCTCACTTGTCTTCGATGTCGAATGCTCTGGGGGCTCCTCTTTCCAGTGCCAGACCCCCAGGCGTGGGAACCTGATGTGGAGCTCCAAACTCTCACACCTGTGGAAGAGCCGCTACAATATAGTTATTTTCCAGTCTGTGGGTCACCCACCTGGCAGTTATGGGATTGCTTATATCATGAAAGCACCCCTCCTACCATCTTGATGTGACTTCTTCTTTGTCTTTGGATATAGGATATCTTTTCTGGTAGCTTTCTGTCTATTTTGTTGATGGTTGTTCAACAGTTAGTTGTAATTTTGATGTTTTTGTGAGAGGAGGTGATCTTGAGTCCTTCTACTCCAGAATCTTGTCTCTGTTAGTTATATTCACTCTCCCATGTTCCCTTGAAGTCCTGTCCACATGTTATAAAGTTGGGATGATCTTTTGCAGGGTGCCATTTTTGACTCTGAATTAGTGACCAATAAATTTTTCTTTCTCTCCTGTTTTTTTCTTGTCCTCTGTGCTGAGTCTAGTCTCACTGGCTCTTTATCCCCTTGCTAGGGTGCTGAGTGTGTTTCCAGGGAGAAGGAGACAACAGGCAGGGCTGGTAGTCTGTGCCTGGTTGCTGGGCTTTTGACAGTAGCAAGGACCCATGGGAAGGTGGTGCAGGCTTCTCCTAGTTGCAGCACCCTGGGAAGTGGTAATGAGGCTCAGGCAGATTTAGGTGATGCCCGGATCATTTGACAGTGGCAGCAGCAGTTCATGTGAGTTCTCAGGGGAGTGAGAGTGACAATGCGTGGTGTTCAGTCGCAATGCCCTCCTCTGTGGTGCCATTTGAGGTGATTGGGGCTGCAAGTGGTGATCGTTTATGGACCACTAGTGGTGGTGGGTCATAACCACCTCTGGAGTCAGAGGTTACTGTGGTGCTTTTCTCCTGCCACTTGTAGACCATGCAAGAAGCACCCTTCCTTCTTAGCTCATGCAGTAGGTGCTGCACAAGCTGCTCCTAGTTGCAGGAACCTGGGAAGTGACAGTGATCAGGCATATGTGGGCAGTGCCCAGAGTGTTTGGCAGTGGCAGCAGCAGGGCAGGTATTTTCCCAGGGGTGTGTTCCCAGGGGAGTGGTGCTTGGTTGCAGTGCCCTCTTCTTTCCTGACTTTGTGTCTAGGGCTGCAGGTGGAGCCTGTTCACAGACCCCTAGTGGTGGCAGGTCATACCCACCTCTGGTGTCTGAGATGACTGCTGTGGTTTGTCCCTGCTACCTGTAGATAACACAAGAGATGTTGTGTCATGCTTAGCTCCACACTGCCCTTAGCCCACACAAGAGGTGCCGAGCCACCCATAGTCTACACAAGAAGTGCCCAGTGTCCTGCAGCCCAAGCAAGTGGCTACTTGCCACCTGTGGCCTGCCCCAGAGGCGCCCTGGCTTCTGAGAGTCCTTGCATGTGCAGGAAGAGATTCCTCTTGCCTCCAAAACAATGGTGCCTTGCTTCTCCTGTGGGCCCAGACCTCCTCCTGGGTTCCCTTGGATGTGGCACTCTGCTCCCCAGCCCTAGGTGCATGGCTTCCTAGCCCCTCAGGCTGTCTCCACACAGCCAACCCTAGCCCTCTCCCTGGATCTGACTTCTGGAGCCTGAGTCTCAGGGCCCACAAGCATTTCAGACTGTGGTGTCCAGGGCTGTGGTACTGATGGTCTGTACAGCTCTCTCTCTACTTTGCCCTCCTCAGTCCAGCTGCTGTGCTTTTCTTTTTTTGAGATCTCTCTGTCTCAGCTGATCTTCCTGTCAATGAGATGGCTTCCCGGGTGTGGGTTCCTTTTCTCTTTCACAGATCCCTCTCAGGAGTGCTAGTCCTGTCTTGATTCCTTTCCTCTCTCTCTCACTTTTTATTTAGTTCTGCCCAGTTATGTGGAAGCTTTTTTGCCCTTTTTGGAGGTTTAAGGTCTTCCATCAGCATTCCATAGATGTTCTGTGTGAATCAATCTACATGTAGATTTTTTTTTTTGGATGTGTTTTTGGGAGAAGGTGAGTGCCATGTCCTACTCCTCTTCCATCTTGATCCTCCTCCCACTCTCTACCTGTTTGCTCTATTTTTTTGCATCTTAAATTTTGAGCCATGTGAAGATATCTCCTATTCAAAGAATGATTATTTTTTAAAGAAAAGAATGGATTATCCCATATATATTTTTGTGTGATCAGAATTTATTTTCTGAAAAGATACAGAAAAGTGATTAACAGGGGTTATTTTGGGAGCAGGGAATTTTGAATTATCTAACTCTATTGTTTGAATTGTCTATTAATAGGTATAATATGAAAATGTCAGCTAGGATTATCTGCCACATGTTTTTTCTTCATATAAGCTTTTCCTCTACCTAAAAAATAATTTCTCAGATAGTTTCTATGACAGCAGGAAGATAGCTCAATGAATCAAAACTCAGGTTGTCAATATGAATTTGAAACAATACTGACCTTATGTTTTTCATGAACATTATTTCAAGAAAAATTGCCTTTTTTACATGCATGATTTTTTTCATCCCATATTATTTTCTGATGATTTAACTTGGTATTTTCCTTGTGATTTCTTTTCTACTTTATTACCAATGACCTGTGTTCCATGCTGCTCTGTCTCTACATTATTTTAACCAAAGTTAGGACATGGAGATAGCCAGAGACTGCATCTTCCAAAAGCAGTGACTGCATCATTTGTGTCCTCCAAATCTAACAGTACTTGGCACACAAAAGATCATTAATTAATACTTGTTGATTTGAAATATTAAAAGGAAAGTGGACACTTGGAAGTTTCCAAAAGACATTCTTAAACAGAACAGAGTGTTGATCTTAAGAAGCAGTGCAACATCAATAGAGCTGAAGCATTCTCCAAATTTCTTGAGTAATTTAGAGAATCAACAAGTGTCTCAAATAAGTATCATACCATTGGGGGACAATAAATCTTTGATAAGATCAACGCTTTATCTGTATGCTTTGAAGAAAAATGCATTGTACAGGTGATATAAGCTTTGGGTGGTTAGAGGTGGGGAAGACGGTGACATAGATATGTATAGTGACCAGTAAGCAGAACATTATTAAATCTCAGTTAGTCATCAGAAGACACAAAATGTCTCACTTATTATCAGTGAATGTTAGGTTCTTACACAGGCAAGTGAAGGACTCCTTTTATTCTTTTCTCCAAGCAGCAGTTCTATCATGAAAATAAACTAATATTTTGGATTGTCTGGAAAGATACTAGAAGGATTTGTGTAATAATATTGTCTCATAATGTATTTATATTTTTAGATGACTTGTTCTCTTTAGTGATATATAAAAACAATAAGTTCATTTTTAAAAATTGTTAAACATAAAACAGATGCACAAATGTGCTCTAACCAAGCCTCTTTACTGAAAGCTGTTTTATAAACCAGGCTTGAAAATCTCAGCAAATACTTAACGTTGGCTTTGTTCACTGAGACGTGCTAAAAACTGAAGAGGTAGCATTCTTCCTTGTGGTGGTAGGCAATAAATTCCATTTAACACCACTGAAATTGTAGTGAAACTGCTTGCAAATAACAGTAACAGCTGATGCTTTTAATTTGTCTTCAAATTTTACATGAGAAGGAGTTATAGGTTAGGTTTGAAGTCTTGCTTTCAAAATTTACCCATTATGTACAATGGGAAATTAATTACTCGATAATATTTATTTAAATTCAATGTGACAGGGACTCAACTAGCAGTACAGAAGACCTAGCATCTCTTCTTTTAGCTTGTAAAATAAATGTCTTCACTAAAACAAAACACAACAACCACAAGAAGAGCAAAAAACTCCCCAATCCTAACCCTAATGTGTATGTCCTGGCCCAAAGTTTCTTGAGTTTCACTGGTCATCACTTCTTGATCATCACTTCTCTGGATTTTCTTTTCAAGGGATTTGGTAAGATTAAACATAGGCTCAGATGTAAGATTTCCCCCTTAAATAGTAGTAGCTTTTTTGGAGTTTGTGTTGTGGAGCAGTGGATTAATAATCTGACTACACTCTGGGTTGCTGCACTCCAGTTTGCTGCAGAAGCTCGGGTTCAATTCTCAGCCCAGCACTGTGGGTTAAAGGATCTGGCATTGCCACAGCTGTGGTGTAGGTTGCAGCTGTGTCTCAGATTTGATCTCTGGCCCAGGAACTTCCATATGCCAGAATAATAGCTACTACTATTAATTAATAGTAGTAGTTTTTCAAACAGTCCTGCAGTGATTAATTTGATATAAAATCTTGATATATTTTGGAATTTTTTAGAAAATTTCAAAATACAGAAAACTCATTTTCATGTATTATGTATATTCTGTTGTTTATTACTATTCACAGGGGGAAAATATCCATTATTTTAAAGGTGAATTTATTTTTACTATACTGTTGAGAGATTCCATAGATGTGGCATACTGTGTTGTAGGTGTGATATCACAAAATTCTCATTACGGAGGAAACAAGTAAAGTTCCAGATGAAACATGATTCTACTCTCTGTTGAGTAACAAGCAGTTTTCCTTGGTTGAGTTTATGACTTTGGAACTGTGTTGGAAGATCATGAGTGTTTTGGCAACATCAGTGAAAACAGACTGACATGATTTTGGTTTATGCCTCAAAGCTCATAAGCATTTTTTTTTTTTTGTCAGTGAGCTACACATGTGAAGTACATGAGCAGGTGAAAATATGATCACATGGTTGCTTCTTCCCTTGCCTATAATTCATTCCTTTCATGTCCTTTGAACATTTGTTTTATGTGGAGAGATTTTTTTTAAAATACATTTATTATTTTTACATGTCACTAAATAGAACTAATCATCTAAATTACCAAATATTATGAAATGATGTGGCTACACAAACACATCTTCTTGGCCTCTCTCTAGACAACCCAAAAACATTAGTTTATTTTCTTAATAGAAATTCTGACTAGAGAAAAAATGTCTTAAGTAAAAGCACTTCACTGGAATATTCATCTGTGATAAATGGAGCTCTTCATGTCTTCTGATGACTGGCTTAGACTTATGAAGTGTACTCTTCTGGCTGGTAGGTGTGAACATTGACAATACCTTATCCCAAACCTCCATACCCAGAAAGTTTTGCCACCTGTGCAGTGAAATTTTTTTCCCTTCAAAGTAGATAGAGGACAGAAAAGAATTTATATGAAAGATTATTTGGAAGATTTTTTTTTTTCCCTAGTGGAAAACAGATCTTCGTTGAATCTCTAAATTAGTCCTGAAATTTGGTAAGCTGGTCAGATCGATGCCTCATGATGCCATATCACTTCTCAAGATCAGCACTCTTCAACTTGAGCATGCCTTCTGGATCTATCTACATGGCCATGGCCCCTTTTGAGTTTTCAAAGCAAACACATATTTATGAATCCTCTTTGGCTTGCCAGGTGCTCTAGGGAGCTTCAAAGAAAATGAAAGGTACTGTCACTCCTCGTGGTGGACACACCTTGAGGTGGACAAACCTTCAGTGAGTCACATCCTTGTATAAACTCCGGCCATTGATTGCATTCAGAACCGGTACTTAATTACTTCTGGCCAATAGGCTATAGCAAAGGTGATGGGACATGATTCCCTTGACTAGATTATGTATATGACAGACGTGAAGGGATTTTTCAAATATAGGTACAGTTGATTTTGTGGGAATCAAAAGGGACCAGGTGGGCCTGATATAATCAGACGAAAGCCCTTAAAAGATAGACACTGCCATTTTGTGACTTTTCATCAATGGCTTTGAAGAAGTAAAATCCTGTGATTAGAGGGCCTGTGAGAGGACCACATAGCAAGGAGCTGTGATCCACCCCCAAGTAGTCAAGAATTGCCTGTGATTGACAGTATAAAACCCTATTAACCTCAGTCCTACAACCACCAGGAACTGAATTCTGCCAACAACCACAGGAGCTTGGAGGAGGACATTCAAAATCCAGAAAAGGGTTCCCATCGTGGTGCAGTGGAAATGAATCTGACTAGGAACCATGAGGTTGTAGGTTCAATTCCTGGCCTCACTCAGTGGGTTAAGGATCTGGAATTGCTGTGAGCTTGTGGTGTAGGTCACAGACATGGCTCGGATCTAGTGTTGCAGGGGCTCTGGCATAGCCTGGCAGCAACAGCTCCAATTAGACTCCTAGCCTGGGAACCTCCATATGCCATGGTTGCGGCCCTAAAAAGACAAAAGCCAAAAAAAAAAAAAATCCAGAAAGGAACACAACCTGGCCCACACCTTGATTGTAGTTTTGTAAGGCTCTGAACAGAAAATACAGTTAAATGTGTCTGAACTTCTGACCTCAGTCTGTGAGATACTGTTTTAAACTTGTGGCAATTATTTACACAGCAATAAAAAACTGATGCACTGTCTTTATTTTTTAATTTTTTAATAAGAGTTTTATTTTTTCTATTATAGTTGATTCACAGTGTTCTGTCAATTTCTACTGTAGACAGTGACACAGTCATACACACACACACACATATGGAGGGTAATGTGAGAAAAAGAATATATATATAACATGTTCCATCACAAGTTACTAGATATAGTTCCCGCAATGCACTATTTTTAGAGTATTCTCTGAGCAATTCCCATGGCCCCAACTTGCATTTAAAATATGTAAATAAAAATATATCTTCTTCAATGAAAGTTTTGTCTGTATATATGCCCAGGAGTGGGATTGCTGGATCATATGGAAGTTCTATATTTAGTTTTCTGAGGTACCTCCATACTGTTTTCCATAGTGGTTGTACCAATTTACATTCCCACCAACAGTGAAGGAGGGTACCCTTTTCTCCACACCCTCTCAAGCAGAGAGGGTTATTTGTTGATTTGTTAATGATGGGCATTCTAACAGATGTGAAGTGGTACCTCATTGTAATTTTGATTTGGATTTCTCTAATAATTAGTGATGTTGAGCATTTTTTTATGTGCCGTTTTTTCACGGCCATCTGTATATCTTCTTTGGAGGAATGTTTATTCAGGTCTTCTGCATATTTTTCAATTGGATTGTTGGTTTTTTGTCTGTTGAGTTGTATAATTTATGTATATATTTTAGAGAATAAGCCCTTGTCAGTTGCATTGTTTGAAACTATTTTCTTCCATTCCATAGTTGTCTTTTTGTGTTTTTTGGGGGGGGGGGTTCCTTTGCTGTGCAAAAACTTTTAAGTTTGATAAGGTCCCATTGGTTTATTTTTGTTTTTATTTCTGTTGAAAAATATACCTTTACCCCTATGTTCACTGCAGCACTAATCACAATAGCTGAGATATGGAAACAACCTAAATGTTCATTGACAGATGAATGGATTAAGAAGATGTGATATACATACACGATGGGATACTACTCAGCCATAAAAAGAACAAAATAATGCCATTTGCAGCAACATGGATAGGACTAGAGACTCTCATACTAAGTGAAGTAAGTCAGAGAGAGAAAGACAAATAACATATAATATCACTTAGATCTGGAATCTAATATATGGCACAAATAAACCTTTCCACAGAAAAGAAAATCATGGACATGGAGAACAAACTTGTGGTTGCCAATGGGGAGGGGGAGGGAGTGGGTTGGACTGGGAGTTTGGGGTTAATAGGTGCAAACTCTTGCATTTGGAGTGGATAAACAATGAGATCCTGCTGTATAGCACTGGGATCTACATCTAGTCACTTTTGATGGAACATGATGGAGGATAATGTAAGAAAAAGAGTGTGTGTTTGTGTGTGTGGGTATATATATATCAACTATAACAGAAAAAAATAAAAATCTTTAAAAAAAAACAAATACCCAAATTAAAAAATAAGTAAAATAATGTAAATTAAAATAGAGCAAATTAGAGAGTAGCATGGGTCACATAATAAATTATAAAATAGATCACGAGAAAAAGACTGGATTAGTTCATCTGTTGTATGTTTATTGAGCTTTTCAAAGAAAAACCTTGAGGTGAAAATATCACATGAGCACATATTGAGAGCTGATCGATTTTTAAAATAGTTTTGTTTCACAAAGAATCTAATATGACTGTTGATTCAACCTTCTTTCATTTAAGAATTTCAATACGTCAAGCTCTCTTCTTGTTCTTTCTTCTGTGATCCTTGAAAATATGAATTCTTTTCAATGTGATCCAGAAGATATTAGAGATTTTAGTTTAATTCCTCAGTGCTTTTAGCCTAGGCTTTTTGGAAAGCTAAAATTTAATCCCTAAAAAGTTATACTTACCTATTGAACAGAGCTATAAGATATTTTATGACTACACTGAGTACAGCTCATTTCATGGGATTCATCAGTTTGCCATAAGAAAAAACTTAGAAAATGAAAATTGCCTTTGGCTGCATTTATTTTATCTTTTTGGAAGAAGTAAGACCATAGTTATATCTAGGTGACTGTAAAATTTATCATCTAACAGTGATGCACTAAAATGAAAAGAGGAATAATTGACAGTGAGGCTGGGACAGAAGGAGGGAGGCAGGGCTCTTCCTGATATACCAGGCTTTTTCATCCCTTTTGTTATAAAATACTTTCCAGATAACAGAAACAGAGCTATCCTTGTGTTCATCTGACTTTCTTTGGACTCTTGTTATTTACAATTTTGACTGATACGAAAAGAAAAAAGAAAAACATTTTACCCTAAAAGAATATCATCATTTATTCCGAGTCAATTTAAATTTCAACTGAGAAAACCAGTGTTTCTTGCTCCAGTTTTAGGTGACTTATTAGGCTAATTGATAGCACTGTATTATGTAATTGATATTTGCTAAGGGGTAGAATTTAAATATTCTTTCACATATACAAACAAGATAAATATGTGAAGTGATGAATATGTTACTTAAATTAATGGGGGAATCTTTTCAGTGTATACATTTATCAGATAATCTTATAATTTTATTTGTCAATTAACCCCCCCAAAAAAACCTATGTCATCTCTATCTTTTACATATTCTGACTTTATTTCCCTTGTTCTTTTGTCTATTATTATAAGTATATTCTGTTTAGTGGACAGAACATACTTATAATAATAGACAAAATATGGACCTAGTTCTCTTTCTGTTTTTCATTTCTTTCTATTTAAGTGAGTGCAATGTAGTGATTAAAATACACATGCTGGATTCTAATTGCCTTGGTTCAAATCTTGGTTCTACTATTTGACAACTTAATTCATCTTGTTTGTTTTATTTTATTTTATTTATTTTTTTAGGTCCATAGCTGTGGCATATGGAAGTTCCCAGACTAAAGGTCGAATTGGAGCTTCAGTTGCAGGCCTACACCATAGCCATGGCAACACCAGATCCGAGCCACATCTGTGACCTAGACCACAGCTTGCTGTAATGCTGGATCCTTAACCTATTGAGTGAGGCCAGGGATTGAACCTACATTCTCATGGATACTAGTTGGGTTCTTAACCCACTGAGCCACAACGGGAGCTCCCATCTTGTTGTGTTTTAGTTTCCTCGCTTGTGGTTGGTAATAAAACTGGAGATTTAGGAAATATTTAATTCATGGATTGTTGTGTGCGAGAGTTGGGCAAGTAAGTAAGCACTTCATAAACATTAACTGTCATTATTTCTTCCCTCTTAATAAAGACCCCAGTGAATAGTTAATTCACTTAGGTTTTGCTGTGTAAACAGTTTTCTATAGCTAGGAAAACGTTTCTATACTATGAAAATAAAGTCTATGCTTCCTAAAAATTAGCTTGCTAGCTTAAAAAACAACCTGCTTGGTTCTCACGAAATGATTTTAAAACAAAGGACTACGGCAGTGGAAAAATGTCTGCATGTTAAAGCCAAAACATACTTCCGTGACTTTGGTCTTTAGAGACTAAGATTCCAGCAGGATTAACTTACTGATGTTCTAAGCATGCTTGATAGTTCTGAATCAAGTTCAAGTATTCACATTTACAACCAGTGCCCTAGAATTAGATATGGTTTAATGGAAAAATCAAATTCAATGGATAAATCACTCCTCATTAGAACTAAAGTACTGTTAAGAGCAGGGCACACGGCCTTTGGAAGGTGGACACGTTTCCGTGAAAGAGACTTTGAGTGACTGTATAGCAGAAATTTAATCATCCTGGGTAGGGAATGTTCACTATGATTCACTCTGCTAATTTGGTACATTAGCTCAAATTTGTCATTAAACTAAGCAAATATCCAAGTTATTCAATTACCAAAATATCCAGATTTTTGGTTTCCAGATTTAAAAAAGCAAGAAAAAACAAAGGTGATTCTTAAGATGTGAGTTAAATTGTCTCTCAATATTTGGAAAGGTAAGTCATCTCTTGGGTATATTGCTTTTGTCACATCAGCTGGTCTGGCAAAAAACAATTATGACATAAAACAGAAGCACAGTAATCTTCAAAGATGAAAACTGAGTGAAGAGATCCTTCCTTCCTTCCTTTCTTTCCCTTCCTTCTTCCTTTCCTTCCCTCCCTCCTTCCTTCCTTCCTTTCCTTCCTTCCTTTCCTTCCTCCATCCCTACCCTCCTTTCTTGTATTTGTTGGCAAGCTTCATTAAGTCCAAAAACAAAGTTACTGCATAATATAAATATAAATAAATAAATAAATAAATATATATATATATATATATAGAGAGAGAGAGAGAGAGAGAGAGAGAGAGAGAGAGAGATGTTGGAACTGATCTGCACATTTACATGACTAAGTGAACTAGAGAACTGAGCAATTCTTCAAGGAATCTACGTCATGCAACTCAAATAAGAAATAACTCATATAGGAAGTTCAGACCATAATCCTCCTTCACTCTGTGGGGTGAGCAATCCTTCACGTTTTTCTTCAATGAGTAGCATAACCGTAGACTTCATACATATTTAGATTTGATTCTCAAATTTATATAATTAGTTCTGATACTTTGCTTAAGATCTAAACTCAAGTCTCTTTTGGGCAGTTCCACCTGGATAATCCCCACAGACACTTCAAATTTTATATGTTAACTCAATTTATTTCTCATCTGGTCATACTTAATCTGCCTTCTATATTCTCCACTATGGTTCACTGTGGTTAATCCACTCAATAGCACAGCCACATAGTCTTTCAATATTTTGGACAAAGACAGGCCTCATTAGCAAAGTAAGGACTGAAAAATTCTAGAGTGAAGACAATGATTTAACTACACTTAGTCCACAGTTTTCTGATCACAGAATCTTTTTTTTTTTTTCGTGGAGCTCCTATTACCACTCTATCAGAGTAAAAATTGAAAATTTTACAATAGACTGTAAGGTTCTGTACCTTTGCAGTCAGACTCCTGTTATATCTCTGACTTCATTTCCTTTATCTCTCTGCCCTCACACCTTCCTAGCTCTGTTGGCCTCTTTGCTGTGGACTAATTCTAATTCACCTCATGGCTGTGGATTTAGCCAGTTCCTGGAAGGCTCTGGGGCAATAATTCCAAGGCAAGACAACTTTAAAGTCACTTCATAAACACAAGATAAGCCCAACTGCCAGTGTAACATCTAACCTTAGTAACATCTTTATAACCCTTTTGGAGTTTATTTGCCCACAGAACTCAACGCACTAATTTTACAAACCAGTGTCACCTTAAAGCAGGTGTCAAAGAGCCTCTTTTTGTCAAGGCTTTTTTCAGTTTTTATTTATTTTTTTTAGGTAAAGTAAATCTAAATACTCAAAAGTAGTAATAGAAGGCAAAGTTTTAGAACTTTTCTATGAAGAAATCTTTTAATCCTTTCAGGTTAGAATTTCTTTCTTTTTGTGGATTTACTTTATATTTTAAATTTTTATTGGCATCTAGCTGACTTACAATGTTGTGTTAGTTTCAGGTGCACAGCAAATGATTCAGTTATACATATGTATGTATATATACCCATTATTTTTTTTCCCATTTAAATTATTACAGGCTATTGAATAGCTTTCCCTGTGCTATGCAGTAGGTCCTTGTTAATTATGTATTTTATATACAGTAGTGTGTGTGTGTTAAGCCCATCCTCCCAGTTTATCCCTCCTCCCCGAGGCTTTTCCTATGCTAACCCAAAGTTTGATTTCGAAAGCTGTGGATTTGTTTCTGTTTTAAAAGTAGGTTCTTTGGTATCTATTTTTTATTCGATTCCACGTATACGTGATATCATACGATATTTGCCAAGACGTGGAACCAACCTAAATTTCCATCAAAAGCAGAATGGATAAAGAATATGTGGTACATATACACTGTGGAATACTACCCAGCCATAAAAAAGAATGAGAAAATGTCATTTGTGGCAACATGGATGGACCTGGGGATTATCACATAAAGTGAAATAAATCAGACAGGTTAGAATTTTTGGAATTCCTGTTGTGGCTCATTGGGTTAAGAACCTGACTAGTATCCATGAGGATGCCAGTCCCACCTCTGGCCTTGCTCAGTGGGTTAAGGATCTGTGGGTTGTTCCAAGCTGTGGCATAGGTCGCCGACAAGTCTGGGATCTTGCATTGCTATTGTGGCCGTGGTGTAGGTTGGCAGCAGCAGCTCTGATTCAGTCCTTCGCCTGGGAACTTCCATGTGTCAGAAAAGAATTTCTAACAAAGGCAATTAATCTTCCCTAGACAGTGGGCAGAGCAAAATGGTTAAGAGCCTAACATTCAAATCTGGATTGCTACACTCACGTTTGAATTCTGTCACTTACTGATTAGAAGATTTTGGTCAAGTAACCTCTTTGGGCTACAGTTTTCTCATATGTAAGCCTGGGATGATTGACCTTTCTTCTCCTACTAGTTAGTTTCTACCGATGAAGGCAGACGAAGTCAGTATTCTTAAACTTTATCATGGTCGAGAATCACCTGGAGATGAAAATACATGTAGTCCTTGCTGCAGGGTTTCTGATTCAATAGGTCTAGGATGAGACCCAAGAATTTCTAATAAGTTTCCAAATGCTGATGCTGCTGGTCCTATACTACACTTTGAGAACCAATGGGCTGGAATATTCTGTGGTAACAAACAGTCCCAAGTTTGTTTCTGGTGGATGCTGCATGAACAATGCAGTCTTTATGGTCTCTGCTCATCACTGTCGCTCAAGGACTCAGGCTCCTGGATGTTCCGTGATCACTCTGGCTTTTCTGGTCATCACAGAATGGAAAGGGCCCGTGGTTAGATTAGGAAGTGGCTCTTAAAATTTCTGATTGGAAGCGATCACTCAACGTTAGCCCTTATTAGTAAAATTTTCCCAGAATTTCCCTTTCTGCTAAGACCACTGACTAGGGATGGGTAACTCTTCAAGAGGGATTCAGTACTTAACGCTGATACGTGTGGTGAGAGGAGAAGTCAGAAAGGAAGAGAGGGAAGACTGTTCTCATCTATGTGCTGACTTTGTGAAATGAGTTTCTTTTCTTTCTTTCTTCCTTTCTTTCTTTCTTTCCTTCCTTCCTTCTCTCTCTCTCTCTCCTTCCTTCCTTCCTTCCTTCCTTCCTTCCTTCCTTCCTTCCTTCCTTCCTTCCTCCTCTCTCTCTCTCTCTCTCTCTCTCTCTCTCTCTCTCTCTTTCTTTCTTTCAGCTTCAGGCTCTTGTCTATATACAAATCTTGTGTCTTGCCTCTGGGAACCTTCCCAGCCTCAACTTCTGGATCCCATTTCTTCAATTTTGCCTGTTCTGTGGTCGACATAATAACTCAGAATTATTGATCAGGGCTTTATTTTAAGTGTTTTACATCTAGCCTTCCCTTTAATCACTCAATCTCTATCATCCCCATTTTATAAATAAGGAAACTGAAATCCAAAGGGCCCCCAGCTTTAATTTGATAGTTCTCTTCTTCCTTTTTTTTTTTTTTTTTTTGATAATTTGGACTCTTTCTTGCTTAGATTCCCCCCTTTACCTGTATGTGGATTTCATGTGCTACAGTCTGGGGCTCACAGTAGGCACTTCCCTGCTGAACTTGACTCCTGGGAAGGAAGCACGGGCTTGGGTGATAAAAATGTCAGCTCCTCTGTTCTTCTCAGAGCTGTTGGAGAGGTATAAGATACGACAAATGCTTTCATGTGCATACTTTGAACTCTTCAAAAACCTATAGCAACCAAGGTGGACCCTCATTGATACTGGTTGGGTTCATTACCACTGAGCCACGATGGGAACTCCCTAGCCCTTAGTTCTTTTGTGAAGTCTTTGTGCTGAATGAATTATAGCTGCAGCGTGGGTCAGTTTTCTCTGAATATTCACCCCTTATTTTATTTTTTAAAATTTTATTGGCATACAGTTGATTTACAATGTTAATGTTAGTTTCAGTGTGTACAGCAAAGGGAATCAGTTATACAGATACATATATCCATTCTTTTTCAGATTCTTTTCCCATATAGGTTATCACAGAATACTCAGTAGATTTCCCTGTGCTATACGGTAGGTCCTTGTTAGTTTCTATTTTCTATATATAGCAATGTGTATATGTGAATCCCAAACTCCTAATTTATCCCCCCCCCCATTTTCCCTTTGGCAACCATAGGTTTGATTTCAAGGTCAGATCCACCTCCTATTTTAAATCCTATTTTAGAAAGACAGCAAAGTACCAAGCCAGATAAACCTGATATCAAGTCCCTGTTGCATGATTCAACTAGCTGTGGGATTTTGAGGAGGACACTTGATAACTGTATGCCTAATTCTTATTTGTAAAATGAAAACACTAGCCATTACCTCAAAGAAACCCATTTTTATGGAAAGCATCAGTTTTCTGTACTACAGCAGCCTGCAGGAAAATCTAACAAGAGGTGGCTGGACCAAGAAGAGCTTATGCAACTGTAATTAATTAACAAGATATGTGAATCTGTTCGTTATAATTTTTTCAACTTACTTGTGCTGCCAAAAGATGAGTTTAGTCTCCAGAGACCTGGATTAGTAGCATGAATGGTTTGAAGTAATCCTTCTTTTCTGGCACAACTCTTGTTTTTCATCTCTGTTCAAAAAGCCAAGTTGATTTGTTTCAGAGTTTTAGATTTGCCTGCGTATTATCTGATTATATGTTTTCCAGTTTAGAGGTATATATAATGGATTATGTGTGCTTTGCTGTTGTGTTAGGCATTATTATGAATACGAGAGAATTAAAAGACATGGTCCCTAAGGCTAGGGAAGTTACATGCTAATTGAGATAAAGTCAATACTCCAGGAAAAGCTCTAGGAAAAAAAAAAGTCCAGATTCCCTATTATGTAATATCAGACTGTGGGTTTAGGTGTGCATCTTGAGTGTATGACGGAAGCTTTTCTTGCCTTAGATTTTGAGAGAAATATATCACATGGATGTCGTACGGGGCGGTGGGGGGGGCATTGCAGTATCTGGTAGATGATATCCCGGAGCATATTTTTACAAGATACAGAAGGGGTGGATTTCTGTTACGTCACCCCTCAGACACATGCCAGGTGGGTCTTATCAGAAAATGGGATTAAGATAGGGAGGTGTATGTAATTATCTGTTCCAACAGCTAAGCCCTCCAATGTTAAACAAAATTTAAAAAAATACATTCCTTCTTCCAATTTATTCTCCACAATGCTGTCAGAGTAATCTTTTTAAAATGCAAATCTGACCATCTCATTCATCTGCTCTCCACTTTCATCGGTTTCCACTCTTTTGGGGAGAAAGAAGTAAATCCTTAACGCTGTCTGGCGTCCCTGGGGGCTGGCTAGTGCCTGCCTCTCTGCCTTCACCTTTATACCAATGAGATTCTAAACAGGGGCCACACTCACCTGCTCTCAGTCTTTCCCCATCAAGTGCCAAATTCACCTCACCATCCCCAAAACAAGACCACAGCTCCCTAGACTCCCCACTTCCTGGCCAGAACTAACTTACTTTCAGGTCTTAGATAACAGCTCCTTCCTGAGCTTTGTAGCTTTGAGCTAGTCATTTACATTTTTTTTTTTAGTTTTATTTATTTATTTATTTTTTTAAGCCTAAATCTTTCATAGAGAATTTTTTTAAGATTTTTATTTTTTCTATTATAGTTGATTTATAGTGTTCTGTCAATTTCTACTGTACTGCAAAGTGACTCGGTTTCTCTCACTCCCTCTCTCTCTCTCTCTCTCTCTCTCTCACACACACACACACACACACACACACACACACATTCTTTTTCTCACATTATGCTCCATCATGACTAGATATAATTCCCTATGCTATTCAGCAGGGTCTTATTGCTTATCCACTCCAAATGCAATAGTTTGCATCTACTAACCCTAAACTCCCAGTCCATCCCACTCCCTCCCCTGTCCCGCCCCCTTTGGCAACCACAAGTCTGTTCTCCAAGTCTGTGAGTTTGTTACTTTTCTGTAGATAGATTCATATTAAATTACAGATATGTGATATCATATGATATTTTTCTTTCTCTTTCTGACTTACTTCACTTAGTATGAGAGTCTCTAGTTCCATCCATGTTGCTGCAACAGTCACTTAAAACTTTAAAGCTTCAGTTGTCCACATGTATAAACAAGGAATGATAATACAACCCATCTCATATAGTGTTTGTTGGGATTAAGGAACAAAGTGTATGTAAAATCCTCCTCACAGTGTTGGTACATATGGACTAAATAAACGTTATTGTTACCATCAGCAGTATCATCATTATTACTTAGGGAAAGTTTCCCTAATTCCCAAGATAAAGCCAATTCCTCATGTTACGGATTTTCATGGCACTGTATTTTTTTCTTCTAAAGTATGTCATGTGATGTATGATTACATATACATTTTTGTCTGTTTTGCTAATTGTCAGTCTCTTCCACTACACTATAAGCTCAAAAAGGCAAACTGATTTATCACCATTGCCTTTTACACTTTCTTGTACACATTTATACTTCAAAAAATATTTGGGTAGTGAATGAATGAAGTGTGGCCGGCCTATGATCACTTTGTCAGAAGGGATTGATAGATGAATGATTCACTTTCTAACAGCCAGGTCTTCATTAGCAGGAGCTCTAAAAGAAGATTAGAATGTCAGGGATTTTGCCTTTCCTTCCCTGTTTTCCCTATTTCATTCACATTTTAAGAGAATCATTTAGTCTTAAGTAACTTCCTTCAGGGTCAGATAAAAAAATGCATCTATGCTATTTGAGGACTTAGATTTAGGGATTCTTCAGTGGATGGTCTACTTCTACAGTATTTCTTTCATGAACTGAGATCTACAAGTATTTCGTAAAGGGGGAAATATATGGGTTTTCCACTTCAGCCCATTTATGTGAGCAGGAAAAGGGATAGTTAAACAGAAGTCAATACACAAGAGTGAAGCAAATCTATGTGAGAATGAGAATCAACTTAGTAGTGACATGTTAAGTCATCACAGGCTGATTTTTCAAAGTACTCCCTGAAGTACAGGATGGCTATTGTTATTGGTCAAAAAATCTTGTTTGAGTAGACTATGAGGACAAGAAAAAAAACATTATAAGATAAGTGAATAGAAAGGCAGTGTAATTAGTAAATGTGTCTCCCAAACCTTATCAAATAAAATTCCATCTTTAAATTCCCAAGAAGAGTTTCCGTTCAAGTCTGGCTGCTATTTCTTTGGTCAGTTTGTTTTGAAAAACCTCAGTCACAGCAATGGTTGTACGCTGTTCATCCTTAGGTTGAGATAAAGGACATTTCAAGAGAATCAATTTCTGGTCTACGCAATGGTTCTTTCAAGCTTCTCTATTTCCTTCAATAGCTTCCTTTATTCCTTTGTTGGAAAAAAAAAATAGTGTGTACCTATATGATATCAAGCACTTTGTTGAGTAGTGAAGCAATAATACATAATAAGAAATAGGGCTTTGTGCCTTTTAGGAATTTCTATTCTAACTCGGAGGCAGCTGAGGAGGTGAAAATATATAGAGTGGTTTAAGATAGAGACTCAGAGAAGAAGGGTCCCTACAACAGACTCAGGGTATCAGGGGAGGCTTTGCAGAAAGTGTGATGCCTGAGTTAATCTGGAAGTACTAATGGGAGTTGGTCAGATGAGGGATATGTGTATGGAAGGTGTTAAGTTTCTTCAGTAAGAAGGAGCAGCAGATTCTAAGTATCAGAGATAGGACCGCAAGTATGTGTTGTAGACATTTCACACGAGTTCTGAGGTAGGTTGAGGCAAAAGCGGGAGCTACATAATAAGAGCCCTTTGTGTCTTTGTAATGTTTTTGGAATTTATTCTAAAAATTATTAGGGACCACTTATGAATTTTAAATGGGGAACCACTGTGTTACATTATAGATATATGCTGACCACCCGAGTCATTCTTTCTTGCTCTGGAGAATCTCTGCTTAATGTACCTGGTGTGTTTGTACTGTAAGACCTTATCTCTCTGGCTGTGGATTATTGGCTAAGCTTCAGATATAGATGCCCTCTTCATATGAACCCTACCAGATGCTGGGTCTTTTTAAATAAATCCAAGGACCACCAAAATGGAGAGACGGGAATCTTAAGTTGGGAGCCATAGAATTATACATTCTGTTGAGCAGGTTAGGAAACAGAGAGGCAAATATGGAGCAATTATCTAGAGAAATCAGAGGGCTGAGACAAAGTGAGACTACTTTCCTAAAATTATTCTTGTCTTATTTTGTATTTCTTATCTCCTACCAAGACCTGAATGCTTTCCTAGCTTTGGGTCCTGTAGACACTATGCATTTTTTTTTTTTTCCTTTTTAGGGCTGCACCATGGCATATGGAGGTTCCCAGGCTAGAAGTTGAATTGGAGTTACAGCTGCTGGCTTATACCACAGCCGTAGCAATGCAGGATCTGAGCTGTGTCTGCAACCTACACTACAGCCCACAGAAACGCTGGATCCTTAACCCACTGAGCGAGGCCACGGATTGAACCTGCAACCTCATGGTTCCTAGTCGGATTCGTTTCTGCTGTGCCACAACAGGAACGCCTGCATTGTTCTCTTAATTTGGATTCCCAGATGGAGATGTTAAGACATAGACTCATGGGAAAAGTATTTATTTTAGAAGCATCACTGGGAAAATAAGGAAGTGGAATGAATGGGATGAGGGAGTGAAGGAGGGTGCAATGTGAAGACAAAGCCAGTGGAGGGTAACTCTGGCTCAATGCCTAAGGGCAATCCTTAGAGGCAGTGTTGGTCATACCTTTGGAGTTTTCACAGTCAGGGGTGCAGGGAGCACCAGGTGTTACCACTGCATGTCAGTTGTTAGTTAAGAACTGCCTCTGAGAAGAATTCCACTTTTCTGTGCCTACAGATGAGAGAATATTTTGTGCATTGATTCTAGTACTGGCTATTGATTGTAGGGGCCCACTACAAGCCAATGGTGGACAATGGGTACTGATCCAAGGAGGTATGGGCATAGAACTGACACGACTGGCTACAGTCCTTGAGGCTAAGACCCCTTTTAAGTTTTTTGAGTGAGCCTAAGTTCATTTTATGTAACCTTCAACCAAAAAGTCTAAAATACACTGTGGTGTTATTAGGTTGTATTTTACAAGTACTCTAGCTGCAGACAAATGATGGAAGGAGTGTCAGGATGGAGATAAACCAGTCAGGAGGCTGTTGAAATAATTCATTCACTAATTATTTTAGTTTATGTATTCATTCAAAAAACATGTATTAGTCATTTCTGTCACCCATTGATAGGGATAAAACTATGGTTAAGGATAACAAGGTACTAGCCATAGCAGTTCTATTGTCTAATAGAGGCAATGGGACAAATTGAGAAAACATTGTAATCAGATGTTATCAGAAATGTGTGCTTCAGGGAAGCCTTTCCATATCACTGGAAAAAGTGATATGGAAATTGGTTCCTTAAAAGGAAAACGAGATAATAATGACCTAGAAAAGTATAATATCAATGAGTAGAAGTGAATTTATTTGGAAGATATCAAAGAGTAGAAGTAATAGGTCATGGTGACTGATTATGAAAAATTTTCTGTTTGGTTGGCTAGAGATACCACTAACTGGAGCAAATAATGCAAAAAGTCGATTTGAGAGTCAACACTTAAGTTTGTCTTGGCGATGTTAAATGGGAAATGTTATAAGACATCAGATGGGCTTGTATTATTTTTTGGAAGGCTAACGTATGAAAATGGAGGTCTTGCAAAGAATTTTAAACTTCTGGCCATGACCTGACTTTGAAGGAGGGTTTGATTAGAAAGACTGACCTAATCAATGAACTTTTAAGAATTTACTGGACTTAATCCCAGTGCTTTTCATATTCTCCTTGACTTTTATTTCCTTTGGTTAAATTTATTTTTTAAAAAAGTCAGAGTCAGTAATGACTATCATTTATTAGAAAAATTTAATACATCCTTTTTGTTTGTTGAAATCTGTGTCTCCCAAACTTTATCATCTGGATTTACCAGTGTATGATTCTGTCTTAACCAGAGATCACTTACACTATTTTTATTTAAAAATATTCTTTTTTTCCTGTTCCCAAGCAATAATCTTCATAAAACCATCGATTTTATGTGCTTGCTATACTTTTATGATGCACAGTAAAGTAGGTACGAAATTGTCATATATTACCATTATTCATGGATCATGTCAAGTCTTTTCATACCACAAAAGTGGGTCAATGCTAGTTTAGAAAATTAAACCTGTTAGAGGATTAGACTCTGGATCTTCCCTAGATATGGCTTACCACATAATTACTTTTCCATTAGAAGAGGTAGATTTTGCCAGTGGCAGAAACATATGTAGGTCAGAGATCACCTCTTTTTTTTTTTTTTTAGTTTCTCTTTCTCTTTTTCACAAACACGCATTCTCTCTCTCTCTTTTTTAATTTGAGACCCAGTATTCAGAGACAACACCACAAGCCTGTTGGTAGGTTCTTGTTGCCGTCAAACCTGTAGGAAAAAATCCTTCCTTGCATATTCCTAGCTTCTGGCATTTACTGGTGATCTTGGTGTTCTGGGCTTTGCAGAGTTTCTTTGGGGGGTAGAGTCACAGCTTTCTTAAGGAAAAGGGGAAAGTAGGTTCCATCACAGGAGCTTTCAACTACTCCTTCCTGAACCCTGTCTTCAAGTCCAACGGGAACAGCAGTTCTGTGTAGAGCACTGTATTTACTGGACCCTATTTCTTAGGTTGACAATTCTATAAGAATTAAAGACGAAATGACAACTTATTATTAAAGAGAAGTAATGGAGTTCCCGTTGTGGTTCAGTGGTTAGCAAACCCAACTAGCATCCATGAGGTGGCGGGTTTGATCCTTGGCCTCGCTTAGTGGGTTAAGGATCTGGTTTTGTTGTGAGCTGTGGTGTAGGTCACAGATGCAGCTCGGACCCTGAGTTGCTGTGGCGTAGGCTTAGGTGGGCAGCTACAGCTCTGATTGGATCCCTAGCCTGGGAACCTCGGCTATGCCAGGGGAGCAGCCCTAAAAAGACCAAAAGACCAAAAGTAAATAATTAAATAAATAAATAGAAGTGAAATGAACTAAAGCAAATAGAGCTGAAGATGAAGCATATGAAAGAGTAAGTGTTCTGAAGTAGGAAAAGAACAAAGCCTTTTATCTGAACAGAAATATCTAAAATTGCTCACAAATGCCCTGTGTGACTGCAGAAATGAAAGTGATTTCTTCTCTTGAAGATATTTCTTAGGCTTGAATTATGGGGATGTAAACTTTCACACATTTCTGAGGTCAGATAATTTGTGTGTTAAATGCCTGCAGGCTTTCAGGCAACCAGTCTGCAAAAGAGAGAGCGAATACAGGGGCCCTTGGTGGGATGCCAGTATCACTACCCTGGAGACTGTAAGGACCAGCAGACCAGCAGCATCACTGGTCCAGCCCTGGCTTTGAGAGCCTACACAGTTGCTTAACCACTGTGGCACTGGTGCCCAGGCCTTTTTAACCATCTTACTTAAATCTTGTTGGAAACAGAGTAGAGAAAAAATTTAGTAAACAAAAATGCTTCTACACATCCTGCAATTCTATGGAAAATCTCAAAGGTGACATCAAACAACATTGAAGATATATAGTATGATCTAGTTGTGAAGTATATCAAGGTTTTTTGTTGTTGTTATTTTAAATTAATAGATTTTAAGGAAAAAATAGACTTTAGCAGAAAGTATAGAGAATCCCTCTCTTCTACCCACGGTTTTCCCTTTTCTTAACACCTTGCCTTAGCAGGGGCACATCTGTTAGAATTGATGAACCAATAATGATTTATTATTCTTTTTTTTTTTTTTTGTCTTTTTGCCTTTATGTGGAGTCGCACCCACAGCATATGGAGGTTCCCAGGCTAGGGGTCTAACAGGAGCTGTAGCTGCTGGCCTTCGCCACAGCCACAGTAACGCGGGATCCGAGCCGCATCTGCGACCTACACCACAGCTCACGGCAACGCCGGATCCTTAACCCACTGAGCAAGGCCAGGGATCGAACCCGCAACCTCATGGTTCTTAGTCGGATTCGTTAACCACTGAGCCACGAAGGGAACTCCTGATTTATTATTCTTAATGAAAATCCATAGTTTACATTAGGATTTGGTCTTTGTGTTTTATGGTTTTACAGGTTTTGATCGTGTTGTGTATCCATCATTGCCGTATTATACAAAACAGTTTTGCTACTTCAAAACTCCCCTGTGTTCTGGCTATGCTACCTGCCCTCCTTCTCCTGGTTCCCTGGCAACCACTGATCTTTTTATTATCTTTATAGTTTTGCTTTTTCTAGATTGTCATATAGTTGGGATCATAAAGTATGTAGCCTTTTCTAATGGGCTTCTTTCACATAGCAATATGCATTTCTGTTTCCTCCAGGTCTTTTCATGGCTTAATAGCTCATTTCCTTTTATCACTGAATACTATTCCATTGTATGGATGTACCCACAGTTTATTCATCCATTCATCTATGGAAGGATATCTTGACAGCTTCCAAGTTTTGGCAATTACGAATAAAGCTTTTATGAACGTCCACGTGCAGGTTTTCATGTGAACATGTTTTCTATTTTTCTTTCATTTTTACTGAGATAAAATTGATGTATAGCATTGTAGAAGAAGTACAACATAACGACCTGACTTACTTGTAGGACTATGCAATGATTACCATGGTAAGTTTCAGTAATAATAGCCACCTTCTCAAATAGATATTCATTTGCTTACTAACATCATGGTCACTGGAGTACCTATGGTGAGACTGCATTTAACTTGGTAAGACATACCAAGCTATCTCTCAAAGTAGCTGTACCGTTGAAGTTCATTTTTAAACTTCCTCCTTGGTCACCTCTGTGTCTCTCCTCGGCCTTTCATATATTTCCCAGGTGACCAGGGCTTTCTGCGTGGCCTTTGCCAAGCTAATTCACACCTGATACCCCATCCAAGTTCCTCTGCAAAAGGACATGCAGGTATTATTTCTTTATATCTCTGATCTTAGCTAGGAAAGCAGATAACAATGATGAGCACTCGGGTGGCCCTTATTGTCTACAACGAACGTTGACGTAAAATTTACCTTTACTCTTCAAAGCCAATTCTCTGTTAAGGGCTTATTTTTCCCAGTTTGAAGATGGGGGGCCTTACTCAAATATTTAAAATTCATCTGGTGGGCCTTACTCAAATATTTAAAATCTCTTCTGTAATAAAGAAGAGTGCAATTTAAACAAGCATTCAGATAAACCAGATACTTCTCCCAGTTGAAACTAAGAATTTTAATGGCTAACTTGGCTGACATGTTATTCTTCCAGAAAACACAGCCTTTTAAAAAGTCGTGTTTCTAATGCCATAACCCAGAGGAACAACTGGTTATTTTGTTCACAAGAGGCTGCTTTAATGACAAAGTTGGTCAAATATGCAATCAGTCAGACAACATCTGCCTCTTAAAAAAGGGTTTTACTGCCCTTTTAGTATAGCTGAGATGGAGTAATGATCCTTTCTGATATGAGAGAAAGTTGTTAAGGAAGATACGGTCTGTAAGGAGTGAACAGACTTTCCCAACATTATGTATGTTGTTTGCTAAACTTTCAAAGGATTTTTTTTTTATGTAGAAGTTAATCACGCAATAAGATACTACATAATTGTTTAAATCATTTTCTATTCCATTTATCATAAAGTCTGGTCCTGAAAGTCAAAATCGACACTGGAGTCAATATTTGATACCTCAAAATATTAAGAAACCTCTAATACAATCTGGCGTTGTATTTTAATTAGATGTACCCTATTGACATTTCCTGATCACTTCTCTTGTTTCCTTTGAATATCCCCAAATCCTCCAAGTGGTATCTGGCCATTGTGCAGGCCACTGAATACAGCCAGCATATTCCTCCCAAGTGATGCACTATATGGAAAAGAAGAGCAGGATTCACTTGCTTTGCTATGCTCCCCTCATCCAGCCCTACTCCATACTGGATGAGGCCAGGGACCAAACCCGCATCCTCATGGATACTAGTTGGATTCCTTTCCACTGTCCCACAACAGGAACTCCCTGTTTCTGTTTTATAGATAAGTTCTTTTGTGTCATTTTTCTTATATTCCACGTATAAGTGATAGCATATGATATTTGACCAGATCTGTCTGACTTACTTCACTCAGTTTGATAATCTCTAGGTCCATCCGTGTTGCTACAAATGGCATCAGTGAAACAGCAGTCTGTCAGGTTATCTGTTCAGCATCTGTGTTTGTTGCCTAAAACAGCTATAGCAAAGTAACATAAACTGGGTGGCTTTAAACAATGGAAGTTGGTTGTCTCCATTTAGGAGGCCAGCAGTCTGAAATCAAGGTGTTGCTAGGTCCATGATCCCTTCAAATCTGTAGGGGAGAATGCTTCCTTACCTCTTCCTGGCATCTGGTGTGTTACTGGCCATCTTTGGTGTTCTTTGGCTTGTAGCTACGTATGTCTAATTTCTGCCTTTGTCACTGCATGGCCTTCCTCTTGTGTGTCTTTGTGTCCTCACATGGTCTTCTTTTTATAAGGACACTACTCACACTGGATTAGCAGCCATGCTCATCCAGTGACTTCATCTTAACTAATTATATCTGTGACCTCTGTCCAAATAAGGTAACATTCTGAGGTACTAGATATTAGGACTCCCACGTATTTGGGGGAAGTAGCGGGGGACATAATTCAATCCCGAACAGCATCCTTTTTTTCTTGAAATGACAACTTTCTTCTTGTGGAAAAATGCTCTTTACCCATTTCAATTATCCAGTTCTAGTGTGTGTATCCAGCGTCAGTACTGCTATTTGAGGACTCAGTAGTCAGTAATAGTTACTTGTCCCTGAGGTTGGGATGCATCAAAATCTTCAACTTTCCAAGTCCTTTGTTAGAATTAAAAATATATGTATATGTTGGAGTATAGTTGATTTACAATGTTGTGTTAGTTCCAGGTGTACAGCAAGTGAGTCAGTCATACATGTAAATAGATCCATTCTTTTTTCCATATTGGTTATTATACACTCTTGAGCAGACTTCCCTATTTTACACAGTAGTGTGTAAAGTTATTCCCACCCTCCCAATTCTTCTTCCTTGCAACAGTTTCCCTTATGGTAACCATAAAAGTGGTTTTGAAATCTGTGAATTTGTTTCTGTTTTATTTTTCTTTTTTTAGGGCCATACCCACAGCATATGGAAGTTCCCAGGCTAGGGGTCAAATTGAAGCTGCAGTTGCTGGCCTACATCACAGCGCACTGCAATGCCGGTTCACCAACCCACTGAGCGAGGCCAGGGATCAGACCCGCATCCTCATGGATGCTAGTTGGATTCATTTTCACTGCCCCACAATCGGAACTCCCTGTTTCTGTTTTATAAATAAGTTCTTTTGTGTCACTTTTATTATATTTCACATATAAGTGATATCATACAATATTTGTCTTTGTCTGACTTACTTCACTCAGTTTGATAATCTATAGGCCCATCTATGTTGCTACCAATGGCATTATTTCATTCCTTTTTATTGACTGAATAATATTCCATTGCATATATGTACCACATCTTCTTTATCCGTTCCTCTGTCAATGGGCATTTTGGTTGTTTTCATGTCTTGGCTATTGTGAATAGCACTGCAATGATCATTGGATGCATGTATCTTTTTGAATTATGGTTTTCTCCAGGTATTTGCTGAGTCATATGGTAGCTCCATATTTAGGATTTCAAAAACAAACTAGATCTCAGAAAAAGATTCAGCTTTTCCTGGTGATAAAATGTCATCTGAAACATGGGGCATGCTGACACCTGTTTCCAGACTCACAGAAGAAATCAGTCTTAGAGAATGAAATTGACAAGCAGAGAATGTCAGAGACAAGAGATGAGAGAGCCCTTTTGTCTTCAATACATGAAGTCTATTCTTTTGTTAGTTAGTTCGAGAAGTTGATATTCTTTTATTTGCAAAACAAAAACAAAGCAAAATAACAGGAAAACATTAAAATCTCCAAGAGACCTACCTTCTGCAGGTAAATGAAAGTTGCCAGTATACCAGTAATGAAGACTCTCTTTGAGACACAGACTCAAGAAATTGTTCAGGGGAAAGTTGAGTTCACATGGAATAAGCCAAGCTGGTTTTTATGCGTTTACCATAATTCACAAATGTTGGACTCACAATGCTAGTGAGTTCCAAATGAAGGGATCTTAATTTTGATTCAAACACTAGATCACTGAATAAGCAGATAGTTTGTTTAGTTGTTCTTTGCCTCATGTCTATGTTGATACAGTAGGAATAAATAATGTTTGCTGAGTCTAGAGGCATGATTCAGGTTGCTTTAAATATGTTTTCAGAGTTAATATAATTCTCTTTCTACACCATTTTTGATTCACATAATTTTAAAGTGACAGAAATTTTTAAAAAGACATACCATTTAGGTATCTGTTTATATTTTTAAAGAATATCAATTCTTCAAAGCTATATGACTTGAGGATTAAAGAAAGTTATTAGAAATCAAAGAGCAGTTTAATAATGAATTGAAATTTTATTAAATTTAGTATAATTTAACATATCTTTTATTTTGGTTCTTTTAAAACATACTTTGAGGCTATAAGATGCATACATACTTATATCTTTCTGTTGCACAAACCCTTTTATCATCATAACTGGCTTTCTTTCATAATTCAATGTGGCATGCTCTAATTTTTAGTGTAACCAACAAAAGAAAAGTCTAGTATAAATTAGTACCTTTACCACTTCCCAAAAAGTCTAACGATCTTACAATAATTAACTTCATTTTTTTTCTGAAAGCAGAATATGGTACCAGGACGACCTTGTAAACTCCTTTAGGACCCAGAAGAAACACTGTCAGTAACATGAGAGGAATCTTAGTTCCTTTCAAAGAGAAGCATGATTTAATGAAAAAGGGGGTAAAATCCTGTTTGTTCCTTTTTATTCTGTTACTTATAAATTATAACATATAAATATACATTATGAATATACATGATATATAAACATATACACTTAATACATATATATATATATAACATACAATATTATAAACAACAATAATAGGGAACAAAATGTGGCATAATAAAAGATACTTGGTTAATACAAAAGGAGAGAAAAGTTAACATAAATTAGGCAGGTTATTAAAAAATAGTAATATTACAGATCACAAATGATTCAGGAAAAACATTAAATAAAAACAAACTGAGACTTTGGAAAACTTTTGGTTTTTCAAATAAGACAATCTGGGGGATGAGGGGATGCACTGAGGATTTGGGACGCAAATCCTATCAAATTGACTTGTGAGGATATTTTGTACACCTATAATTGAAATAAAATTCATTAAGTTAAAAAAAAAAAGAAAGTAGAAGACTAAAATGATGGTTATATGGCACTTGTAAGGTACACAACTTAAATGTGATGGCATAGAATAATAGAAAGTAAAAGAATGTAAAAAGAAATAGGAAATTACTAAACAAAAGAAAGCTGGTGTAGATATACTAATCCAGAAAGTCATTTTAACATTAAGCATTAATAGAAAAAGTCTTAGTTTCTATCAAAGAGAAGCATAATGCCTTAGAGGGGAGAAAAACTGAGCTGAAATGAGAACTAGATGAAATGAAAAAGTAGATAACTGAGGTAATCCACGCGAAGTAACTAAAATTATAATGGCAGAATTAAAGTTCACACTGGATTGGAGTTCCCGTCATGGCGCAGTGGTTAACTAATCCGACTAGGAACCATGAGGTTGCGGGTTCGATCCCTGCCCTTGCTCAGTGGGTTAACGATCCGGCGTTGCCGGTGAGCTGTGGTGTAGGTTGCAGACGCGGCTCGGATCCTGCGTTGCTGTGGCTGCGGCGAAGGCCGGTGGCCACAGCTCCTGTTAGACCCCTAGCCTGGGAACGTCCACATGCCGCGGGTGCGGCCATAAACCCGCGGCCATAAAATGACAAAAGGCAAAAAATAAATAAATAAATAAATAAAGTTCACACTGGATTAAAGAACTTTACTAAAGCATTAAAATAAAAAATGAAAATGTGTGGAAAAAGAAGTGAGTGAGATGGAGGACACATTTTAAAAGTGTTCTCAGAATCAAAAGGAAAGAGAAATGACATAAAAATAATGCAGGCGGGTAATAAATATGGGAAACATAACCATTATCTAACCTTTAAATAGCTTTCATTTCTGAAGTAGAAATAAAAATAGAACAGAAGCAAAATCAGATATAAAAAACTTTTGATCTGTGTTCCAAGTAAAATCACTGTAAAGAAACTAGTTCTAGAAGAAAACTGGCAACATTTTTTTTTAACTGAAATTAGTACACTGTGTTCTAATTAGACGGAAGGTAAAACTTAAAAACTCTCAGTGGGTTAAGCTAGGCTACATGCTTCCCCATTTGTGTCCTTTTTTTTTTGAACATTTATTTGCCTGGTTAAAGGACCTTCCAGGGGTTTGTGAAGATGAGGAGTTACTCTAATCCCTTCTGTAAACAGGCTCAGGTAGCTGTTGGACAAAAGCAGATATAGCAGAGGCCAATGAAAGTCTTGCATGACTAACCTGCTCTTTACAACACTGCGGTATGCTTCTCAGTCTCCTGTGAGGCCACTACTAGAAATCATCCGGGCTCATCAACCAGGAGTTATGTGTATGCCCAGGAAAGAATTGTTAAGAGCCATACCATAGAATTCTCTAACGCTTCAGCTCCAGTACGTCACTTTCCATTTTAGCATGATATATTTTGTAAGACTCAAGACGTGGATTTCTGGCATCAAGGCATAGTTGAGTTCCAGTTCCACTGCTAAAGTACTGTTATGGATTCCAAACTCATGGCATCAAACTTTGGTGGATTTCTAGCACTTTAAAGTGAGTTTTAGCTTATAGGATGGAGGCAAAAAGATTATTGTTGTTGCTCTTAAGTTTTCCCCAGCACCTGGGTAATGGCAGCTGAATGACTTTAGCACAGTGAACCGAGTTCCAGGTCTAAGTAACATCGCCGAGTACAAATGAATCCTAGAGTTCAGAATTTCCAACTCAGCTAATCCACTGGAAAACAGTAGGGATGATTCATAGATTCACATAAGCACACTGAAGAATTCTGGAAACACTTGGGGAACAGGAAACCTGTGAAAGACTGTAACAATTATGATCAAATGTGTTGAGCTTGGTGCAGCGGAGATCAGGTTAATTAGGACCACAACCATAAACATAAGCTAATCAAATCTATTCTCAGGTTACACAAAGTTAAAAGAATAACAGCAACAAAAATACAAACTTCTAGAAGCAGCTAAGAAAGTATATTAGTCAGGGCCCAGTTGCAGGAAACTGAAAACATTGTGGCTATGTTGGGCAGAAAAGAATGTAACAGAGGAACTACTGTTAGAGAAGATCTTCAAGAGGAGGCTCTGGGTTAGCCTTTGAGAAAAAATGCCATTGAGCTTGAATAATACCATTGGGCTGGCTAGAGAGCTTGTACCCATGTCATACTTAGAAAAGGGAAGAATCAGTTAGTCACCACTTGACGCCTGCTAGACTTCAGAAAGACAAATATCTTATGATCTCACTTATATGTGGAATCTAAAAAACAAAAAACGAAAACAACCCCCCCCAAAAGAAAAGAAAACATACTTATAAATATGGAGAATAAATGAGTGGTTGCCAGAGGGGAGCTAAGTGGAGTCTTGAACTAAATAGTGAAGGGGATTGAGAGGTACAAAGATAGGAATGAATAAGCCACCGGGGAGTAATATATAGCATAAGAAATATGGTCAACCATATTATAATAACCTTGTATGGAGACAGGTGGTTACTAGACTTACCATGGTGGGTGATCATTTCATAACGTATACAAATGTCAGGTCACTATATATTACACCTGAAACCAACATACTAATGTAAGCCAATTGCATTACATTTTTTTCTTTTATTATTATTATTATTATTGTTATTAAAGTATAGTTGATTTACAATGTTTCTTCAAGTTCTGTTGTACAGCAAAGAGACCCAAACACACATTTCCCTGTGCTGTACACCAGGGCCCCACTGCCCATCCATTCCGAATATAACAGTTTACATCCAAAAAACCCCCCAGATGCCCATCCATCCCACTTACTCCCCTTTCCCCCCTGGGAACCCTAAGTCTGCTATCCTTGGTCATGGTCTGTTTCAGTTTTTCTTTTTCTTTTTTTTTTTTTTTAGATAGGATCATCTGTTCTGTATTTTAGATTCCACAAATAAATGATACCATATAGTATTTGTCTTTTTCTTTCTGGCTTATTTCACTTAGTATGAGAGTCTCTAGTTCCATCCATGATGCTGCAAATGGCACTATTTTGTCCTTTTTATGGCTGAGTAGTATTCCATTGTATATATGTACCACATTTGCTTAATCCATTCATCTGTCAGTGGACATTTAGGTTGTTTCCATGTCATGGCTATTGTGAATAGTGCTGCAGTGAACGAGCGGGTGCATTTATCTTTTTCAATGAAAGTTTTTTTCTGGATATATGCCCAAGAGTGGGATCGCTGGGTCATATGGTAGTTCTATATTTAGTTTTCTGAGGTACCTCCATACTGTTTTCCATAGTGGTTGTACCAATTTACATTCCCACCAACAGTGAAGGAGGGTACCTTTTTCTCCATACTGTCTCTGGCATTTATTATTTGTTGACATGTTAATGATGGCCATTCTGACTGGTGTGATGGTGGTACCTCATTGTTGTTTAAAAAATAATATATTGCTAGGGAGTGCTGGTTGTGGCTCAGCAGTTAACAAATCTGACTTGCATCCATGAAGATGCAGGTTTGATCCCTGGCCTTGCTCAGTGGATTAAGGATCCGGCATTGTCATGAGCTGTGGTGTAGTTCACAGACGCTGCTTGGATTCTGCATTGCTGTGGCTGTGGTGTAGGCTAGCAGATGTAGCTCTGATTCGGCCCCTATGCTGGGAACCTCCATATAATAATAATAATAAAAATAATAATAATAATAATAATAATAACAACAGTACATTGCTAGTTCTCTGGTGGCTCAGCAAGTTCAGGATCCAGCATTTTCACTGCTATGGCTCAGATCACTGCTATAGTACAGGTTCTGTCCTTGGCCCAGAACTTCCACATGCTGATATATATATATTGATGTATATATATAAAATATATCCATATATATGGTTGTACATATTTATTGTATATCCATATATACTGCTGTGTGTGTATATATAAATCCATATATATTGCTGTATATATATTACATATTCATTATATTGCTGTGTGTATATATATGTATATCCATATATATTATTGTGTATGTGTGTATACATGTATATACATATATACATATATACATATATAAAATATATCCATATATATTGCTGTAGCTGTAATGTAAGGATCAGAAAGTTGCCACAACTGCTGCTAAATATTCATGTAGCTGGTGACTGGATCCTTGATGTGCTTAGCCACAGCAATAATCAAAGACGGCCTCCTCCTTATTTCCACCATCTAGATATCATGTGAGTGCATGTACCTCAAATTCAGATTCCTGGCTTTAGAGAAGGTAGAGAAATAGAATTTGTGATTTCCATCCTTTGCAGTAGAGGAAGGGGCACTAAAAGAAGGTTGGTAGCTTTTGTGTATCAACTTAGCATATCTGCCACAGCAGGCTAAACTAATCTTCAACGGTAAAAATCAGGTTAGCTTTTGCCAAACCAGTGCTAGTCAACAAGGAAGTTTCCCTCATAAATCTCAAAAGGAGATGGTGTTAGCCCCCAATTATATTTATCTCATTTTCTTTTCTTTCTTTCTTTCTTTCTTTTTTTTTTTTCTGTGCAGCAAATCCTTAAATACACAAAGACATAGAAACTATCACACTGGTAAAAAAATTAATTAAACACTAAATTTGGTCAAATAAGTTAAAATGAAAATTTTGAGAAAGGAAAAGTTTTGTTATAAAGGAATTTATGGATTATTTACAGGTTATCTGTTAACAGATTGATATCCCAATCCTAGAGATCCAGTTGGATCATAATGTTATCAGGTGAAATCAGTTGCTCAGGGTGGAATTTGAACTTGTATATTTCCTCCGAATATTTTGTTTCTACTTCCTCTTTGATAATAGTAGGAAAAGTCTTTATCTCTGTGAATCCCACAATATAGAAGCAAGGCACCTAAAACCCTAGTGAGTAGACTCCTCCACCTGCCCTTGCTAACAGTGTCTGAACTATTTACAAACGTTGGCAGTTGGATACAGGGCTTTTGCTTCTCTCCACAAATGCACAGTTGCACAAAGTGAAGTCATTTTTTAGTGCCAAAGAATTTCAGTGATGTCTTTCTGGATCTTTAAGCTCTTATTAAAAGACCTGAGTCTTTGTGGGCTGTATTTTAAACCAGAAAAGATGAACAAACCAGCCATGGTAGATATTAATCTCTCATCAAAGCTCTTTATGTTATCTCATTTCTTCTGAGAACATTTGCCCCCAAATCTATTTCTGCAGTGTCATCAGCAACATGTATAGCAAAGTTGAACAAAACTACTAATGCGCTGTAATGCCTTTATAAGGATGGTGAGTATGGTGATTTTTTTCTGTATTCATTAAGTTTTCCATGATGATGTCATTTTAAATAAATAGTTCACTATTTTAAAAAGGCACAATACTATTTTAGCAGGATGCCAATTTTATTTTTTCTATCACTCCATCTAAAAGACTAGATGGTTATTCACACACATTAAGGATGGTTATGAATATTGAGATTATAGGAAATGTGCACTTTTCTGTATTTTTAATTTTTATCAATAAGCATGAAAACTTTTAAATCATAGTGATATTTTTAAAAGCCAATTGTACTGTTCTATAAATCAGCTTTGGGGAAAGTCTTGGCTCAAAGCCACATAGAAGGACCCCTGATTTCAGAATTGGGTTTTTTCCTTGCTGAATAGGGGAATGAATTTCCAATTTTTATCTTCCTGGGACTCACCACCTGTCATTCAATATGAGTAACATTTCTGGAAATTAAAGTATGGCAACTATTTTTTAAAACAGTGTGCATTTCTTTTATTTTTCTGCCTGAGGTCAAAGGACCTGATGATTCAATTTCAACTTTTATGTTCAATTTGTTGTAATTTTAATCTGAATCTGAATGACAGAACCAGAGTTCTTGTAGAAAAGAAGTGAGTCCCGGTCTTTAAATACTTGTTTTTGTTACCAGAACCTTAAAATACAATGAGATACTCTACAGATTTATGAAACGTAATTGCACTACACACATAAACAAATACAGAGACATATGTAAATAATCTTACATATATCACATATCATATTTAAAAAATTATTACTGAGAGAAGTAATAGGACCCTTGGGGGAATACATATATCTTGTAAAAACCACCACAATCAAGTAGACCCATAAATTGCTTTCATATATGTTTGTTTAAAGTTGGGCTCACAGTCTTTCACTATGTTTTTTCCCCCAACAAAGATACACAGAAACATGAACTGAGCCTGTTGAAAATGTAAAAGGGATGGATTTTCTTCAACTCTTTCACACTTTCCTGTTAACTGCTCTTTGTTATCTCCTAGCACTTTCCAGAAAGTCCCTTCCATACCTATTCCCTCAAAACCTGGTCTTTACTAAGTGTAATGTTAGAAATGGCATTCTAACTGAATTCCTACTAAATTACAGATGACTTGGAAAGGTCAAATATAGACTGCCTGACACACTTGAAATTAAAAAAAAAAGTTTATAGTGCAGAGTAGAAAAGAAAACTGTAAACAATAAATGAATACAGATTCAAGAGTCCTAAACTGATAGTTCGATCTCTTCATTTGTTATTTTTTTGAATTCAAGTCACTTAAACTCTCGGAGCTTTAGTTCTTACCTTCATCCAAAGAAGATCATGCAACATACCTTGTCAGGCAATTATGACCATTAACAATCCCATGTGATTTTTTCACATAAAATCTGTGATATTTATTACTTAATAAATGTATTTTACAGAGAAGAATACTTGGGGCTTTTAATCTGGTGGGAATTATTGACTACAGGCATTGGTGGGCGGAGTAAATAACCTTTGGCGAGCTCTTCCAGGCTTTGTTCAATAACTCGATATGTGTGTCCATTTAAACCATCTAACGACCCTATCTAGTTAAGCAATCTTTTACATTTCATGCTTATTTATGTCTTAAAATTATTTCTCATGGAAGACAAACCATGAGACATGAGGACAGTGTAATAGCATTAGCAAGATTGTTTATGGATAGCTATCCAGTTTAGTTATTCCCAGGCTTGGTAATCTCCACAGTGCATCATTTTGACCAGCAGTGATGTTTGGGTGCTGCAGAGCACAGCTGATGAACACACTTCCTAAGCCTCCCCATGGTGAACTCAGCCAAAACGCTGCACATGAGCCTAAACAGATGTTTCTGTTGTTTAGGCCGATGAAGTTTATAGAGTGCATGTTTATCTTTCAAAAGAGAATGTGGAGAGTTCATTCAGTCTTGAGATCCAATCTTTCCGGAGGTTGGACTGCCTAGTAAAGTTGGAGCAGAGAGTGGATGAGTGCATGAAGTCACTTGGGGGTTGTCAGAAAAGAGAGTCCTTTAACTACTTGTAAGAAAGAAAGAGGACACGTGGAAATTGATTTGCCTACAGATGGTTGGTACTTTATAAGACAGAACATAGACAATAATTGGCATTTTAATACGTATAACCCATCTTCATCATCACTGACACCTAAAAAAATGTGCTCCATGGCAATTTAGTAGATATAAAAAAGCACAAAGCCTCACCATTTCCTATGCATATTTCATATGATTAGAATAAAGTTATCTATATAAGGAGAAAAACATCAAGGAAATGAAAATTTTGTACATCATATATGTGACTCATCTATGATTTCAAGTGTTGGCCACAGGAAGCCAGTACTTGTCCAACTAAGCATTTGTCTCCTAATAGTTTAGCAAAAGTGGCAGACACAAAAGTAGTCAATTTCAGTGCAGTGCTATAAAATATATATAAGCTCTATGTTGGAACATTTATCTTTTTGTTGCCAAATATCAGACCACTTTCCTATTTTAGAGGAGTACAAATATAAGTGGGAGGGAGGCCTGTTCTTCCTTATAAATATGCAAGAGAGTAGAGAATATTCTGCTGAATTCTCTCAGTGAAGAGTATGTTGCCCAAAGAAGACTGAAAGGGCTAACGTCATAGGTGTGTAACCCATGCCTAGAAGGGTCCAGCATTTTGGTTTAATGCTCTTCTGTCACTTTCTTGAAGTACTCAGTGATTTCTTTCATTTTTCCATTTTGTACTAGGATCCACAAATTGTACAGCAGATCCCTGCAAGAGCACTTTTCACCGAACTTAGTCAGTGAAACAAAGTCACATGGGAAGTTAGAGAGGGCCGATGATGCCCGGGAATGAGCTGGAGATTCAGGATGCAACAGGAAATGTCCGGAAGTGGTGGCACTCAGAAGTACCAGAAGTGCATCTGGAATGCTGACAGTGCTGGTGGTAATAGTAGATGTCAAGAGGCATAGAGTTCCCGTTGTGGCTCAGCAAGTTAAGAACCCTATATAGTGTCCTTGAGGACGTGGGTGCAATCCCTGGCCTCACTCAGTGGGTTAAGGATCCAGTGTTGCCACAAGCTGCAGTGTAGTTCACAGATACAGCTCTGATCCTGCGTTGCTGTGGCTGTGGTATAGGCTGGCAGCTGCAGCTCTGATTTGAACCCTAGCCTGGGAACCTCCATATTCTGCAGGTATAAACCTATAAAAAAGAGACAGAGAATGAGAGTGTGTTCTCAGAAAATCTTTCTGGAGAAGGATTTTACCTGTGTTTTGACTAATTAGCAACAGCACATATTTTCTTCCTTTTGATTATCTGAGCTACTATAGGAGTCTCCTGAGGCTGTCATAACAAACCCACAAACTGGGTGGCTTAAACAGTAGACATGTATTGTATCCCAGTTCTGGAGGCCAGAAGTCTGAAATCAGGGTGTCAAAGGGATGATTCCTTGTGTAGACTCTGAAGGAGAATTCGTTCCGTGCTTCTCTCCTTGGTTTCCAGTGGTTGTTGGGAACTCCTTAGAGTTCCGTGGCTTGTTCGTTAGGAGTTAAATCACTTCAGTCTCTCCGTCTGTCATCACATGCACATGGATGTTTGTGGATATTTATATCTATGTCCAAATTACCTTTTTCTTAGAAGGATACTGGTCGTCTAGGATTTAGGTTCACCCTGAGTATGACCTCTTTCAAACTTGGCTCATTTACAGGCTCTGGGTAAGACATAATTTTTGGGAAAAAAAATTTGGAAGATACTATTCAACTCAGTACAGCTATTAATACCCTTTTGTTTTGTTTATTTATTTATTTATCTATTTATTTATTTTATTTACTTTTTTAGAGCCATGCCCGCCACATATAAGTTCCCAGGCTAGGGGTCAAATCAGAGATACAGCTGCCAGCTTATGCCACAGCCACAACAACACAGGATCTGAGATGTGTTTGTGACCTACACCACAGCTCATTGCAATGCCAGATCCCCAACTCACTGAGGGAGGCCAGGGATCGAACACACGTCCTCATGGATACTAGTCATTTCTGCTGTATCACAATGGGAACTCCAATGCCCTTTTAAGTTAACAACTTTTCTAATTAAATTTTCCAGAATCTCATTGTGTTATTTTCAATCATGAACTTTTGCAAGTATGAACATCTCTGTGGACTTGGGTTGATTAGTGAAAAGAGTATTCTCAAAGTTACATATGGCCTACATCCTGAATAACACTTAATGAATGAACCAGAAAAAAAAAATACAGTAAGGGATGGCATGCCATGCTGACGTACAAAGACACAGAGGCTGAAAGACAGCAGTAAGTCTTCTAGGTCTTTAAGTAATTAATATGTGTTGAGGATTTGGGGAGCTGGTGGCCAAGATGGAACATATGAGCATACAACACTAAAGAGATGACAAGGGATCAGATCAGATCCAGGACCTGCAGCTCGAACTTTATCCATAGGCAATTAAAACAATACAATAGTTTTCACGTGGGAGTGAGATGAATATATTTGTGTTTTTGAAAGCTCCCTCAAGCAGCGGTAAATAGATATGGAGGGAGAGGTAAGAGGGGACAGTAATAAAAAGACTGACGTAGCCCAGGAGATGGTATGAATTAAAGTCATGACGGTGGAAGTGGCAATGTGGAGATCAATTGTATCTAGAGTCTGTTGGACTGGTGAACATCAGGATGTGAGAAGTGAGAGAGAGAGGAAGAAAATTGGGATGCCTTTGAGGATGAATGAACAAGGTGTCCTTGTTGTCTCAGATGTTAACCCATGGTCCATGAATGAACCACTAAATCAACCATTTACCAACCATTTTGGAAATTGACCTTTTCTCAAATTTGGGCTCACTGACATTGCAGACCAAAACATTCTTTGCTGTGTGGTGGGAGAGAGGGTCCTGTAACTTGTAGGATGTTTAGCAGCAGCTCAGGATCTACATGTCATGTGCTAACAGTATTCCTCTACCTGAGCTGTGTCTAGATATTGCCAGATATCCCTGGGGGGTGGGAAGCATTGGGTTCATAGGAGGTAGAGTAGGTTTGGAGTGGAGAGTGATGACTCCACTTTTATACCCTCTAAGTTCATTGTGCCTGTAGGACATCCAACTGAAGATGTTTAATATGCAGTTGGGCATAAGCACCTGGAGCACACCTGGAAGATCTGGGCTGTATTACATATTCGAGAGTACTGATTCCATGTGATTAACTGAGACTTGGGTAAAGGCAATATCATCTACTAAAAGTTTAAGAAGAATGGAAGACCAAGAACAGGCAACTAGGGTCAGTAACATTGAGAGCTAATGTAAACAGATGACACCGAGCTTATAAGGTGATTGAGCAGGACAGCCTGAGAGCCTCTCTTCTGTTCTTCCTCTGTGCCTCTCAACAAGTGTACAATTGCACAACTCCTCTAGTGATAATTATTAAACAATTAAGACAAGCAACAGCAACCAAGAAATTATTTACGGACCCAAAACCAGAGTTTAAGCTATTTGTAGGGTTGATAAGTGGCTGTGGAGAAGGGGGATCTCTCATAAGTAACTTAGAACTTGAAAACAACGTTGAAAAGATCTTCACTCAGGAAAAGGTAACTGGAGGATAATCATTGAGTCTATCTTTAAATTTTTGGTAGTACACTGTCATTTCCGGGCAGGTTTTTGGTAATGCTGCCCAATGCTGAAACGTTACTAAGTACATTGAACATACTTTAATGTTTTTAACCTCTTAAAGTAAATAATCAGAAAATTTTGAAAATCTCCTAGAGAGATGATCTCCTGGGCAACAGACCCAAACAAAAATTTACCCTAGAACCGAAGACCATTAATTGACTTCACGAAAATTAACCTTTAAGCAGCACTGCAAGTGAAGGCCCCATTTCTCATTGACTGAATGAAACTTTTATTGTCCTTTTAATATCACACAAGTCATACATGAATATGTTATTGTTGTAAAAGATTCAAACCGCACAGAAATATTTAGAAAAAATCCATGAATGTGCCCCTTCTCTCGGCCAGTGCTCCTCTAGCTTTCCCCTCCTTCCCCCAGATGCAACAATTCTCAACTGTTTGGTGCCCCCCATCCAGTCCTGTGTGCTGGACACTGAGTGCATGCTGCTGAATGTGAGACATTGTTCCACAACTTGCTTTTTTCTCTTTCCATGTCTTCGAGGTATGAAAGAACCTTTAGCGCCGCCTAAACAGAAAAGTTTTTCTTTCAATAATGAGAGAGAGTGAGCTAATATAGTTAAATCAATCCAACATTTATCATAGAGAATGACAATGACAACAGCACTGATAATTCAGCGCACTGACACAAAGCCTTTGGAACCCATCTGCAGGATAAACTTGGTGACAATACATTGAATTTTAAGGTCTCGATATTTAGATTTGATGACAACAGAGGCCAAAAAAAAAAAAAAAAAACTGTCCTTCATGGCAATAAGAGACCATAAGAGTGACAATATTCTGTTGTGTTAAAATTATCTCTTCATTCTATATCAGACATGTTTAGACTTAAGATGATGAAATTGCCTGAAAACATCTAGATAGCAAAGTAAAATAATTATTTTCTTTGTAGCAAAAGATATTTAGCCAGTTTCTTATTCTCCTTATTTGTGTGTCTTGCCCCCCTGGGGAAAAGCCTGGGAATATTTCCTAATAAGAAATTTACTTGGCTAAGGAGGAGCCTATGACATTGACCTGATAATTTCATTTTCTGTATAATTCCTATTCAACCCTTGCATGACAGAGATGATTTAAAGAAGAGTATCTGCAGTGAAGCAGTTCTTTAGTAATCCTATAGGGGTATCTTCTGCAAAGAATGTTAAAATTAAGCCTGAAGTTTTTTCATCCTGACAACATTGCTCATCATCTCGATATACGTGTGGGGGTCTTTTTGTGTCATCAGAGAAAATGTCTCTATTGATTCCCCATAGAGTGATTCTTTGCTAAATTAGAATTACAAAGTCTATTTTATTACTCACTGTCATTTACTAGATAAATCCTGTCAACACATTTGCTGCTTCTTTTTTGGATCAATTCTCTCTGTTATTATTTTCGTCTTATTGCTAGTCAAATCTTTCATCTGGACTGGACCCCATTACTCACCTCCCTTGACGCTAAGTTCCTCCTCAATGAAATATTTGTTCTCAGTACCTCTTCCACAGTCGGTACTAAATGCTCATATCGAGTATTAACAGGAAGAGGACTGGCTGGGGATGAAAAAGCCCCATGTCAGAGACCCATTTCCAATCCCCCTGTCTAAACATGTGACTTTGGGGCAAGATCCTGGTCAGATTAAGTTTCGTCATCTGTAAAAATAGGGGCATGTACTATCTGTACCACTCATTTCCCAGTGGTGTTGAGAGTAAAAGAAGGTCTATGTGAAAGATCTTCATAAACCGTTAACACATTATATAAAGACAAATCGTAAAAGTGCCAAGTGCAGTGTAGGTACTCACAAAACATTTTGTAAATGTTAGTTGAATCAACTTCCTCCCACTCATTGTTTGCCTGTACCAGGGGTTTCACAGAATAAAGGGAACAACAGTTGAAGTGAACTTCCTGGCTTATAACTTTCTTCCTGCCCTTGCCCCCAACTCCACCCATCTCCGAGGTCAGTCAAAACAAACAGATGGGCTTCCACTGGCTATGTAGAAACTGTCACTGGAGGGGGGCGGGTGGTCAGAGTTTATTGATCCATAGAGTCAAAGCACCTTCCCCCAGCTGAGCTAACCAAGCCAAAGTGAAGTTGATCTTTGACAGGGGAGACAAACACTCCTTGTTACAGAAATGGAGTCATTAATGACTGAGCCCTAGAGAGAAAACTTGTGAATCACTGCTAGTGCTCACAGTTTTATCAGGATTTCATTTCTTCCTATGTCAGATTATTAAGTACTTCCTGGGATCCTATAAGATAGACAATAAGTAAATAATGCCCACCTCATAGGGCTGTATAGTGTGATACACCAGTATGCGAGATACAGTAAACATTCAATAAGTATTAGCTTTTATTAGTATTATTACCTTGAATAATACCTAGTATATATAGCAAGTAATTAGCAGTGTTAATTATTTTTGAAGTGATTTTTTCCCAGCTTTATTGACATATAATTGACATGACACTGGTAAGTTAGATATTCAAGGTATTTATTTTATACACATATATTGCAGAGTGATTACCAGCATAGCATTAGCTAACACTTGGGTCACATTACATAATTATCATTTCTTTATTGTGGTAATAACATTAAAAATCTACTCTCTTAGCAACTTTCAAGTATATAATACAATACTGTTGACTAGTGTCACCATGCTGTACATTAGATCCCCAGAAGTTATTCATCTAATAACTTGTAGTTTGTACCCTTTGACCAATATCTTCCTATTTTCCTCTTCCCCCAGCTCCTGGTCACCACTACTCTAGTCTTTATTTCTATGAGTTTGGCTTTTTTAGATTCCACGTATCAGTGAGATCATATAGCAATTGTCTTTCTCTATCTGACTTATTTCACTTAGCATAATGCCTTCAAAGTCCATCCTTACTGCTGCAAACAGAAGGATGTCCTTCTTTCTCAGGGCTGAGTAATATCTCATTGTATATTTCTACCACATTCTTTATCCAGACCCTCAGATAGTTTCCATATCCTGGCTATTGTCAATGAGGCTGGAATGGACATTGGATTTCATGTATCTGTTTGAGTTCTATGAATATCTGCCCAGAATGGAGATTCTTAGATCATATGGTAGCTCTATTTTTCATTGTTTTGAGCATCCTCCATATTGCTGCACCAATCCTCCATAGTGGCTGCACCAATTTATATTACTATGAGTAGCGCAAATCGGTCACCTTTGCTCCACATCCTTACCAAAACTTGTAATCCATTGTCTTTTGATTAGAGCAGTCCGACAGGAATAAGATGATATCTCATCGTGTACTTGATATACATTTCCCTGATAATTAGTGATGCTGGCCACTTTATCATGTACCTGTTGACTGTTTGTATGTCTTTTTTGGAAAAATATTTATACAGTTCCACTGACCATTTTTAATAAGTCTTCAGCTTCTTTTGCTATTGAATTGTATGAATCCTTCATACATTTTGTACATTAACCCCTTATCAGATATATTATTTGCAAATATTTTCTCCCATTCTGTAGATTGCCTCTTCATTATGTTGACAGTTTACTTTGTTATGCAGAAGCTTTTTATTTTGATGGAGTTCACATATTGATTTTTGCTTCTCTTACCTTTGCTTTTGATGTCAAATCCAAAAAAAATCGTGAAGATGGATGTAGAGGAGATTATTTTTATACGTATTTATCTTATATTTTCACTCAAATCTTTCTTTAAGCCATTTTGAGTTGATTTTTTTGTTTGGCGTGAGGTAAGGGTACAGTTTCATTCCTTTGCATTACTTTTCCCTCACCTTGTATTAAAAAGGCTGCCCTTTACCCATTGTATATTTTTGACTACCTTGCCAAAAATTAACTGACCATATATGCATGCATTTATTTCTGGGCTCTCTATTCTATTCCATACAATTTTAGAATTTTTTTTCTCTTTCCTGGAAAATGCCATTGGAATGTTGATATGAATAGCACTGACTCTATAGATCATTTTGGGTAGTATGGAATTTTAACGATATCAATTCCTCTAATCCATGAGCATGGAATATCTTTCCATTTACCCATGTTTTCTTCAAATTTGTTCAGTTTCTTCAAATTTTCATTTTTTTTTGTTTTCTTCAAATTTCTTCAATATAAAAATGGATTTTTATCTCATTTTTGTAACCTGCAACTTTACTGAATTTATTGCTTTTAACAGTTTTTTGGTAAAGTTTTCAGGGTTTTTATGTCTAATACCATGTTATCTGCAAATGTAATGGTTTTACTTCTTCCATTCTGACTTGAATACCTTTTATTTCTTTTCATGCCTAATTGTTTTTACTAGGGCTTCAAGTACTATGTTGAATAAAAGTGGCAAGTGTAGATATCCTTAATTTGTTCTTGACCTTAGAGAAAAAAACTTTAGGCTTTTCACTGTTTAGTACGATGTTACCTATGGGTTTGCCCTATATAAACTCTATTAAGTTGAGGTATGATCCCTCCATACACAGTTTATTGAGAGTTTTTATCTGGAATAGATGTTAAATTTTGTCAAATGATTTTTCTGCATCTATTGAGATGATCATATGATTTTTATCCTTTGTTTTGTTAATTTCGTGTTTCACACTGATTGATTCATGGATGCTGAACCATCCTTTCATCCCTGGAATAAATTCCACTTGATAATGGTGTATGACCCTTTAAATATACTCTTAAATTGGGTTTGCTAATATTTTTGTTGAGGATTTTAGCATCTATGTTCATCAGTGATATTAGCCTGTAAGTTTCTTTGTTGCATCCTTGTCTGGTTTCAGTATCAAGATAATATTGGCCTCATAAAATGAGTTTGGAAAACAGTCCCCTTCTCTTCTATTTTTTGGAAGAGTTTGAAAAGGATTGGTATTAATTATTCTTTAAATATTTGGTAGAATTATCTTAGTGAAAACATCTGGTTCTGGACTTTTCTTTGTTGGGAAATTTTTTATTACTAAAATCCCCATACTAGTAATTGAGCTATTCAGATTTTCTGTTTCTCCATGATTCAGTCTTAATAGGTTATAAATTTCTAGGAAAGTATCCATTTTTCCCTGGGTTGTCTAATTTGTTGTTGTTTAATTGTTCAGAGTAGTCTCTTACTACCCCTTGCATTTGTACAGTATCAGTACCAATGTCTCCTCTAATTTATGGTTTTCATATTTGAGTCTTCTTTTCCCTGGTGAATCTAGCTAAAATTTCATCATTTCTTCTATTGTTTCACAAAACCAGCTCTTAGATTTTTTGATTTTTCTTTTGTGCTTTCGTCTCTACTTCATTTATTTCCACTCTGATCTTTGTTATTTTCTTTCTTCTGCTAATTTAGGGCTTATATTGCCTTTTTTTTTTAGTTCCCTGAAGTGTAAAGTAAGTTTTTTTTAGATCTTAATATCCTGTTTTCCCCTTAATTTAGGTATTTAATACTACAAACTTCCATTGTAGAGCTACTTTTGATGAATCCCATAAGTTTTGGTATGTCATAGTTATTTGTAATAATTTTGTCTTTTGACCTTTATACTAGATTTGTAAGTGATTTATACACCACCATTACATTAAAGTATTTTGAATTTAACTATATATATATATATATTTACCTTTAACAGTCAGTTTTTATTTCAGCTTGAAAAATTCATCTTAACATTCCTTGTAAGGACAGTTTAGTGGTGATAAACTCCTACAGCTTTTCTTACCTAGAAAACTCTCTCTCCTTCAATTCTGAAGGACAGCTTTGCTGGGTATGGTATTCTTGGCTATCAGTTTTTTTCTTTCAGCACGTTGACTATATCATGCCACTGCCTTCTAGCCTGCAAAGTTTCTACCAAAAAAATCTGATGATAGTCTGTTGTGTGTAATGAGTTGATTTGTACTTCCTACTTTTAGGATTTTTTTTCCCATAACTATTGACAATTTAATTACAACATATCTTATTGTATGTCTCTTTAGATTAATTTTATTTGGAACTCTAAGCTTCTTGGATTTGAATGCCTGTTTCTCCAGGTTAGGGTAATTTTAAGTCAGTTTTTTCTTTGCACAAGCTCTCTGCCCCTTTGTTCCTCTCTTGTCCTTCTGGGGCCACTATAATGCATATACTGTTCCTTTTGATTGTGTACCATAAATATCTTTTTTTTTTTTTGTCTTTTCGCCTTTATATGGAGCCAGACCTGTGGCATATGGAGGTTCCCAGGCTAGGGGTCTAACAGGAGCTTTAGCTGCTGGCCTTCACCACAGCCACTGCAACGTGGGATCCAAGCCATGTCTGCAACCTTCACCACAGCTCACGGCAACACCGGATCCTTAACCCACTGAGCAAGGCCAGGGATCGAACCCGCAACCTCATGGTTCTTAGTCAGATTCATTAACCACTGAGCCACAAAGGGAACTCCCAAAAGTTTCTTAAGTTGTCTTCACTGTTTTTCTTTTTGCTTTTCAAATTTTATGAATTTCATTGTCCTTAGTTCAAGTTCACTGATCCTTCCTGCTACTTCATCTAGTCTGTTGTTGAACTCCTCTATTGAATTTTTTAGTTTAGTTATTGTATTCTTTGGCTCTGTGATCTATTTGGTGCTTTTTAATATTTTTTATCTTAATTTTGATATTCTTACTTTGTCCTAGTTCTCTGTGAACATCTTTATGATTATTATTTTGAGCTCTCTATTAGGTAAATCATTCATCTCCATTTCATTAAGATATATTTTTGGAGTTTTATTTTGTTCTTTAGAATATGCTCTCTTTATTTTCATTGTTCTCTGTATTGGTTTCTGCACATAGATGAAACAGCCACCTCTTCCAGTCTTGATGGAATGATCTTATGTGGGACATGAACTTTGTCAATTAGTCCAGCTGGAAATCTTGGTTGTCTTTTAAATTTTTGTGCATACCAAGCCATCTTCTTTGTTCCTGATGCCTCTCAGTATTTGAAGGTGTTCCAAGACCCATTAGTGTCAGATAGGGGAGGATCACAGCCAGCACCTAGATGCCAGATAATAGCTTGGAAAGTATGTAGTTAGACCACATCCAGGGAGGAACTGGAGGATTGGCATTTTGCCTTCTCTTCTTGTGCTTGTTCCAGGTTTAAAGCGTCATGTGCAGAATTGCTCTTGCACTCATGAAAAAATACTTCTTCACTGCAGTCCTGTGGCATTTGGCTATGCAAGCTTTCTTGGCTATCAGAACTAGATGATCCAGGGGTTCACCCCTTGGGCAGCAGCTGGAATAGCTGGGGAGCCAGCTCTTTCCAGGGAGATATTGGTATGTTGAAGTGGACTATGGGGAGAAAACAGAAGAGGTGTCCGCAGCTTCCTGGTCTACAGGAAGGGTATTACTGAGTCCCTAGATGTATGCTAAGTTAGAAATTTGATACATAGGTAGCAGCTTTCAAAGTATGCAAATAGACCTCTTTCTGGGACAGACTGGGAGATGGATGTTACTCTTTGTCCTCTCTGCTCTGAGCTCTGGAAAGAGAGAGCCAGTTAAGAACATCTTCTTTGTTTACTGCACTTCTGGGGGACTTTCGAATATAGTCTCTGTGGCTAGGCAATCCAGCAGCCTGTCGTTAACATGGCAGCCCCTAACCTGATGTGCAGACATATGTACAAGCTCCTTCCAGGGAGATACTAGTTATTTGTAGTGTCCTAGAGGACAAAGGCAGAGGACATGTCCACTGGCTTCCCTGGTATCAGGTAGGATGGCAATCAGACCCTCAATGTGTGCTAAGTCAGAAGCTTTTCCTTCTTTGTGCATGGAGAATGATTTCATTTTCCTTAAACTGCTGAGAGATGTTAGTTTTCCCCTTTACTTATGGACATTTATGTAGGTTTACTTTTTCAAAAAGCTGCAACAAATCCCCTTATAATTTGCTGTCTTGAACATGTACTTTGCTCTCTGTACAGAGATCTGGCATTTCCGTAACTGGATTGTAAGGCATATTTAATGTTAATAGATTATGAGAAATTACCCACCAAAGTACCTCTGCCCAGTATCTATTATGCACGTTTTTCCATCCTCTTATCAACACGTTGTTATCAGAATTTTGAAAAATTTGTGTATAAATCCCCTTGCTTTAATTTACATTTTCTTGATTATTACTAAGAAACATTTTTCACATGTTTATGACTGTTTGTATGTCCCCCTTTATAAACTGCCGGTTTTCTATTTATTTATTTAGTATCTGATTTAGAATTTCTGTTTTCCTCCTGGGAATACTGAAATATTCCTCGAGAAGCCTGAAAACATGTTACCTTCTCAGGCTTACAACTTTTCAGTATAGACAAGTATGAAAGAATTCTTTTAGAACAATGTTTATATAAGGAATAGTATGAACACTTAATTATAACTTTTAACAGCACTATACACACTATTCAACATGGAGTCAGATATTTTACTGAAGAGTGTTCAGACAAATGCCTTTTCAGGCCTCTTCAGACCACTTTGTCAGAAGCTGTAGGGGCAGGTCTAGCTATGTTTTAATTTTTCAAGGCTCTGGTTGATTAAACCAAACTAGAGCATTCAAGGAAGAGGAAATCAGTTAGTAATTCTAAAACTAAGTTCAGATTAAAATTGTATTTGTCTTGTTAACATTTTAAATTTTATTATTATCATATCAGCAACTTGGATTCATTTCAAGGGAGTTATAAAGAGTGAAAAAAGTCATTCTCACACATACTGTATGATTCTATTTATATATCATCCTAGAAATGAAAAAAAAATTAGAAATTGAGAGCAGATTCATGATTACTAGGAGGTAGGGAGAGAGGGAGGAAACAGAAGGTAGTGTAGGGCTGGTAGGTGGGCTTGATAATAAAAAAACCCAACCAGGAATCCTTGTGTTGATGGAATGTCCTATACACGGTAAATTGCACAGAACTGAACGCACGCACACGTGCACAGATTAGTGCAAATAATACTGGGGAAATCTGAATAAGACCAGTGGATTACATCAATTTCTATATCCTGGTTGTCATATTATACTACAGTTTTGCAAGATTTGGTGAAAATTGGGTAAAGATTTCAAAGCATCTCTGTGTATTACTTCTTGAAATTATCTCAAAATAAAAAGTTCAGTTAAAAATGGAAACAAAAGTTTTATTAGATTTAATTCCATCATTTCTCCCCAAATATTCGTAGGAAACTGGGAAAATGACTCATTATCATCTTCATTCTGAATCTGAAAAAATGTTCCAATTCTCCTATTATATATTTAAATAATTAAATAAGTGAAAAAAACATGTTAGGTAAAGAGCATATAATTTCCTATTGGAAAAAAATTAAGAAAAATAGATCATTTTTAAGCATAGATTTAATTCTTCTTCAAATAATATATCTTTAATATTTTAACTTTATATTAACTAAGAAGTGCTTAAAGAGGGAAGCATATCATATATTTTATCTTTTACTTTTAGGATTGGGTCCATTTTTATTTGAATGACAGTCCTCTGTGGGGTAGCAAAAACATAGCTGAAATATATTAGAGTGCAATTTATGCAGAACAGACTTGAACCATGGGAACTCTTGATTACAGATGGGATTTTTAGTTTTCAAATAGTTACAAACTAAGGTCATTCAATAGTTTCAAACACCTAAACACTTGCTGTCATAATTAAAGTTTTCAAGAGGAAGAATGTTCATGGATCTTTGGTAAATCAATTTTCATGTTGACACAATTTCCCATACAACTGGAGTAAAATACTCTAGGCTATCAGTTTTGTTTCTTTTTCTCCCCAGATGTGACCTGGAGATTCTTATGATATATCTATAGGAAACGATGTATAGTGGTGTCCCTTTCTTGGAACCTTGATCTTCTGAGCCTTACCGACTTTGATTCATATATCTTTTTTTTTTTTTTTTGTCTTTTTAGGGCCCCACCCAAAGCATATGGAGTTTCCCAGGCTAACACTCAAACCAAAGCTATAGTCAACAGCCCTTGCCACAGCCACAGCAACATCAGATCCAAGCTGCGTCTGAGACCTACACCACAGCTCACAGGAACACCAGATCCTTAACCCACTGAGCGAGGCCAGGGATCGAACCTGTGTCCTCATGGATGCCAGTCAGATTCGTTTCTGCTGAGCCACGGCAAGAACTCCCGACTCATATTTTTTTTTAAAAAAAAAGATTATCTGAATTTATTCAAGAGTAAAATTTAGAATAGTTTGTGGATTAGCTATGTGGCAGAAATTGTTAGATATTCTATTCTCTATTCTAGAATTCTATGAAATTCATATTCTCTTCGACTTCCCAGGCACACAATTTTGTGCGCACAACCTGCCTTCCTTGCAGTTGATTGTAACCATGTGATTGAGTTATAGGTAGTGGAATGACACAAATAAAGCTTCCACTTCCAAGCCTCATTCATAAAAACACCTCTGAGCACATTTATTTTCACTTTATTCTTCTGGTTGCCTGGGATGGAGAGGAGCGTGGTGATTGTGTGAACCATCTGTTATAACCCAGTTCTAATGTCAGTCTCTCCTCTGTGATTGGCTGACAGTTTTAGACATTTATCAAACATTTATTTCTGTCTAGAGTGGATATTTTAACACAGACTTTTCACCTGTGAACTATTAACGCAGTCAATAAAAGTTGAAGGATGAAAAAAGTATGGGGTTGTTTATACTCTATTTGGACTGTTTTCCTTTACTTGATTGGCTTATTTCTGGATTGACAAGGGTACGTTTCATTCCACTTAATGTTCTCTTTCACCTGGGATTTAAAAGCTGATACAAAATTGAACCAGGACTGTGAGTTGACTTTATCATGTTTAGAATCCTTAAACTACATGACTAATTCCCAAAAAATTGTAAAAGAATTTTCACAATTTAAAATCAATTAAAATCAGTTAAACGCATATGTAGCTAACATGATTTATTATTAAAAGTCATATGTTTTATTTCTATTCAGATTCATGTTTCCTGGTGTCCTGGGCTGCTATCCTAGAAATGGATTGTTTGATGAATATAGAATAGGAACTGGGAGAATACATAAGCTGGTAGCTTTACTTTGGGATGACTTTATTCTTGAATTCTATTCTTAGAAAACTTTTGGAAATATATTTATGTGGTATCTAGTTCGAGGGCAGCTGGATCGCAGTAGTTATTCAAACAATAAGATCCCATGTTTCTGGAAATTTGAGGCAAACTTTTTTATTTGTAAGGCTGTTTGTTTTTTTCCCTGCCTTTTGAGAATCTCTCCGTTCTTCAGCAGCAGGAAGGTTTCTAACATGAGCTTTGAGCTCCTTTTAAAACTGTAGGGAGAGAACCAGTCTTTTATAGTTCCTGTATACTGAGTCATAACATAGCAAGCGGCTGTGCCAAAACCCCAAGCTCACTCCCCTTAAACAGTCTCTCCAAACAGGTCAATAAAGTGTTCCTGGAACTATAATTTATGGTGCTTCATGCAGTGATAAGAAAAATGCTGGGACTGAATTCAGAAACAAGGGTCAAATGATGACAATGAGAGCGAAGCATTTCAAACTGTTTTAGTTGTAACTGACCACGAGGCTACTGGGAGAGAATGCATATGAGGGAGAACTAAGCAGTCATAACTAAAACAGGCTTGCATTTATTCATTTATTTACTTATATATTTAGTTATTGGGACAATACTTTGATCTACTGGGGGGTTGCTAATGTACTTCTGTCTTTCTCCTAAAATGTTCAGTTCCAAAAACAGAGCGAGAGCTCCTTTTTTGTCACAGATTTCCAAGGACTGGTAAGACTTAATTATGTATGCTGATTAAAAGCACAAAATATTTATATTTTTGGTCAAGGAAAGAATGACCCTCTGCTGTTTTGCTACTGAGGTTAGCCTGCTCTGTGCTTGTACTGTCACACAGCAGTGCCGTAGAGTTTCATTCTCTTGTTTCCAAAATAATATAATCTTTCTGTATATTACCATGCCAAATTACTCACACATTATCTGTCACCATTCAGAGCCTTCCTCATTTTTATCTAATAACGTCTTTAAGATTCTTTAGCAAAAGTAACAAGTTGAAAGGGGGAAAATAATGTCTCAAGTCTTATTTGCCTTGGAAGAGATTGAACACCTTCGTGGATTTTCTAGGTGACAGAAAAATCTCAAATATTTTGAAAAACTCCCCCATCACTAGCCTTTGAGTTGAAAAGGAAAAAAAGAAAAATGTAAAAAGGAAGTAGCTATTATATGCCCTGGTTCTTCTTCTGTTCAGTCTGTGACAGTTGGATCACACTTGTTTCACTCAGGGCAGCTCTCCCAACCTACTCAGGCAGAATTTTCGCAGGCTTTTCTCTTATCTAAGTTTCTCTATGAACCTCACCTCCATTTCTGTTACTTTATCTAATTTGGGAGATAAACAGGGTCAAAAACAAACAAAAAGAGCTGCCAAAGAAATAATAGAGGCTTTTATCTCCCTCCTGAATTGGAACATTCCTACCCACCAAAAGTAATGTAAATTAAAATACAATGAGTCATCCTTCTCTGTCATTTCCATGATTATCACACCTGTCGTCCGCCTTTGCAAGAAAGGTTATTCACTGAGAGTAACAGCTCACACTGCCCACCCCTCTTCAAGGACTCTCTAGCTGTATATGCTCATAAATAGCATCTGTAAAATTAATTCTACCTGGCACTTTGTTCAGTCTAGGTCCTAGAAATCACTAGACCTGCCTGCCCTGCCTTTGAGCAAGGATCTTCTTACCTGATCTAAACTCCCCTGAGCAATTCAGGCACCTGATGCTGACCTCAAGTACCCTAGAAGGAGCCCTGAAATTCAATATGTGTAAAGCAAACCAAATTTGATTTGTTAGCAATAGAAAAGGCAACATCATGTAGCATCATTCATTCTTTATCAAGAGAAAGCTTGACTTTCTTCTATTATGATCTAACAGTAGTCTGAAAATGTGATACATTTAATTTTATTTGAATACCATTAAAACTGTTAGTTAATGTAGCAATAAATAACAGGCACTACATAGCCACTACAGTGTTTTACGTTTTAATTCACAGTCACATTTGACTTCACCCGAAGAGGTAGGTGCTATGATCTGCATTTTTCAGAAGCAGAAACTGAGGTTCAGTAAGATGAAACAAGTTATTGTAACAGGGGCAGAGTAGGTGCATACCCAGTATCATGCACAACCTTAGCACGTGACCGTTAGAGATCCAACTCTGCCACAGTGAGTCTCGGGCAGTGGTCCTCATGGTAGGAAGTGTGGTGAGAAATGGATCTCCACCTTCTCCCTGGGGTCCTCCAGCCTCGGGCCGGTGGGTAAGCTAGAGGCCCCACGGACACGTTGAGGTCTGTGTCCTGCAGAGCTCCAGAGTCCTAGCCACCAGGGCTGCCCTTTGGCCAGGCCCAGTCCCCATCTCCATGACCTAAAGGTGGGAGCAGTCTCCCTGAAAAGCTTTCTCTGGGACCCGGCTGCTGTTTGGATGGCCTGAAGAGCCTGAGGGCTGGCTGGTTCCTAGGCGCCACTGAGGGCAGTGACGACAGCTGGGCAGGATCTGAGCACCTGGCCCGGACGGTGCCACCAACTGAGATCTGGGCCTGGGCACTGGTGAAAGGACCTAGACCGGATGCTGGACAAATGCTCCTGGGTGGGGTGACCAGCCTGTGAAGGGACCTCTTCTCCTTAGGCAGGAACTAGTCTTCTGGCCTCGCTCGGGACCTTGAACCAGTAAGATGAGGGATAATGATGTTGTTTTGCTTATGGGATTTGTTTGCTTTGTTTATGAGAAATGTAAAGTGTTAAAAGCCAAGGAGGCATGGAGACAGAAGTTAATGCTTCTCCCTCCCTTTCTTGTATAAAAAGTTTCATCTTTAGATAAAAAGTTTCAGAATAGAGAATAACATTCGTTTTGATGGAGGTTTACAAGAACATCATGACCTGACCTATATGGACAGCTGCCAGAACAATGGATCCGACACCAAAAAATTTGCAACAACCACACCCCTCTCTCACCTTTCCTAGGAAAGGGCTTTGCTAAAAGATTTCCAGGAGTTTCAGTTTTTTTCTTAAGGGGTGAGCCACCTGTCTCCTTGCATGGCCCTGCAATAAACTTTCCCCTGCTCCAAACTCTGATATTTTTGTATTGTTTGGCCTGGCTGCACAGTTCAGGTTAGGCACAGGAATGGTTCTGTAATATTATTATAATGTATCGAATAAGAATTGGAGGAGTAATTGAATCAAAGACTTTTATCTTTCAAAGTCTGTGTTCTCCATTTTGCTGTACCACCTCAAGAAAGACGAATTATACTAATTCTGAAGCTGCTTAACAGAACTTGTAATAATTTAATCAAAGCAGTCATATGCACTTGTACTCTGAGGTTAGATGTGTTAATTCAACAAAAATTTACTAGGTGAGAGTTAAATTCAACAAATATCTACTGAGTGAGAGTTATCTATCAGGAGATTTCTCTTTTTCCTAGGTTCTTCAAATATCTTTTAATTTTAGTTATACGGACACCTGTTTGGGAAGATAATACTCATTCCCCAAGCAGAAGTAAAAGACAATGATTTCATCTGTTGTCAACTGTGTAGAGCCTATGAGAAACTTTTAATCCATTCGGTTTCTTCTTTCAGGCTTGAGTTTGAATCTGAAGTATTTTACTTCTCTTTGAAAAAAAAAGTGACTTTTTAAAGACCAGAATTCCTAGTTGTTACTGGAAGATATTTAAAACCAACATTGTTGAAATATTTTGAAACCTAACAAAACACTTAGATTCCAAAATAGTATTAAAATAAAATAGAATGGTGACCAGGCTTGAAAATCCCCCAAGATAAAGCCATTTAAGCCATGTTAACAAAACTAACTTATTTCATGAACATAAGTGAAACTTAGGTCATTTCTTGTAAATGTTTTTCTCCGATAATCACAAAGGAAACTTACATTTTCCTAAAATGATATACGATAAATCACTTTTAAACAGTCTTTACCATCTGGAAATCCCCATTGTAATAACCAGTGACTGTAAGGGTTAAACAACTTCCCCATTTTCATTTTATCAACCATCCTATAGTGTCATGCCTCTTGGCTTAATTAGAGTTTTAGTCTGAAGATGCTTAGTTTATGAACTGTTCTGATGTGCACAATACACTCTTCCTTTTACTGCTTTACTGATATGATTTTAATGTTCTGTTTCTGGATGTTTGATAGTTTCCAGTGTCAGAAGCCGGAACCAAAGGAGACCTCCATTGATGATTCTGAGGCTTATGTGCAACCATAGGCTTGTACTCATAGAGCCCATTGCACTCACTGCTTTCTCATTATTTTCACCATTTTAGGATGCGTTTCCATTAGATCTAACTCTGCTTTTTTTGCAATTTGAACTTTTTGACTATCTTGTGCATACCTGTGTTGTGTTTGTTGAAGCTTCTTAGAAAGTCATCCTTCTGTCCATAAGAGGAGAGAATTCAGTATCCAGGAATACTGAGTTTGGGGCAGTGGTAAATTACTGGGTTCCCATATATTTGTCATTCGGGGGAATCTAAAGGCAAAGAGATAGGTTCAGCTTCTTCTGAAATGCTCACCTTCTTCAAAAATCCCTGCTCCCTATATAAAGACCCGCTATGGACCAGGATCTTTTGCCCTTTTCAAAAATGTGTAAACTTTTGACTACTTTGAAATTGAAGTGACCATTTTGGGGAAGTTTAACTTAGATAAGATAGCCCACAATAAGGGGCACCCTTAAAAAGAGAAGACCCCAAACCTCTCAGAGACAATGGCATGCATTATTTCATTGGTATGCAGAAGATTCTAAAAGACAAAATGGCTCTAAACATTAGCTAATATAAAAGAATATTTATAGGGCATAATTTAAAAAAAATCTTTATTAAAAAACTTTGATCATTTGACCACATAACTTTAACTTAGAAACACAATTGCAAGAAATGCAGTTTGGATCAAACTATTCTTTTAGGGATTTGTGTTATTTTATCTGAGGTAGGAAAAATTTAAAAATGAAGTCTATAAGAGCTTTATTGGTGTCTGTCTATATATTTACATATATTTTTGTCAGTATGTAATTTACATATATATACGTCATATTTAATTAGCTTAAAATAGGCACATATAAAGTAGGTATTCCTAAAACTCTTGGAAATATAGAAACTAAGCCAAAAGTTTTCAAATTCATATGATATTGAGTAATCTTTGATATATAAATCCTAGCTTAAGTTTGTTACTTTAATAAAAACAGGCCTGACTTTGGAGCTATTAACATTAAATATAATGCAAATATACAACTATTTATACCTGAGTTTACTGATCAAATAAGTTCAAGTACTTCTGTGCTACAAAATTTGTCAACAAGATAAGTTAACATGATGTTAACTCTTTAATGTCTCACCCAAGAATAATTATTAAAAACAAGTAGTTTTAATAGGCAAAAATTTATACAAAGTTAAACTAAATACTGAATATCCATTGAACATCAAGTTCATTTCCAGATAAGATAATATACAGAAACATTTATTGCTAATCTTATCTACTTCTGGCTTTTTAATTATTTACAGAGAGACAAAGGATATTTGGCTTTATTAATTAATGTCTTTTTCTGCATTAAAAATAACAGTATAAAGTATATCTCTAAAATTATAATTTTTATAATTATATATTTATAAATTTGCTAGTCTTCTCTAGGAGATGATAGTTCACAATTACCTGCTTTCTAGTTTTCACTGGAGAGTAAAGGTTGCTATTAGTTTAAATTTTTATCATTATGTAAAAATTAACTACTAGAAACAATAAGAGTGGAGAGAAACTTTGTATTGAAAGTATGAGGAAAATGGGATGTGTGTTTTTATAAGAAGAAAGTCATCCTTTTATCCATAAGAGGAGAAAACTCAGTATTCCTGAGTTTGTTAAGAAAAAAAAGACTAATTTTGTTCTAAATTAAAATGGTTGATTATTCCAGAATAAGAAAGAGAAAAAACAAAACTTAAATAGATATGGAAAACTGAGGAACTTTTGTGGAAAAGAAATTTTGTGCTGTGAGGTCAAAGCTAGTAAAAATTGGATATATTCATTTGTAAGTGTTTTTTGAATGGGTTCAATGATGGACTGATACAAAACCAGAGTTTATTTTTTTGTTAAAATATACCTTCTGTTCCAAATATCTGTGCATCTGCTTTGGTGTTAGTTCTATACTAGTTTGCTTATGGTAGTTTTGTAATAAAATCTTAAGTCTGAGAATGTGATACTTCCAGCTCCGCCCTTTATTCTGCGATTGTTTTAGCTCTTCAGGGTCTTTTGTATTTCCATACAAATTTTAAAATTATGTGTTCAGTAAAAAATGACATTGATATTTTGATAGGGATTGCATTGAGTCTGTGGATTGCCTTGAGTAGGATGGCCATTTAAAGAATATCAGTTTTTCCAGGAGTTCCTATCGTGGTTCAGCGGAAGTGAATCTGACTAGCATCCATGAGGGTGCAGGTTTGATCCCTGGCCATGCTCAGTGAGTTAAGGATCCGGCATTGCCACGAGCTGGGGTATAGGTCACAGATGTGGCTTGGATCTGGCATTGCTGTGGCTTGTGCTGTAGGCCAGTCGCTACAGCTCTGATTAGACCTCTAGCCAGGGAACCTCCATATGCCGTGGATGTGGCCCTCAAAAGACTAAATAAAAAAATAATCAAGAACATCAGTTTTTCCAACAAATGAACATGATATGCTTTTCTACTTGTTGTGTTGTCATCAATTTCTGTCCAGTGTTTCTTATAGTTTTCCAAGTACAGGTCCTCTACGTTCTTAAGCAACTTAATTCCTAGGCATTTTGTTATTTTTGATGTGATTTTAAGTGGAATTGTTTCCTTAATCTCTTTTTTTCTGATAGTTTATTGTTAATGTATGGAAACAACAGATTTTGGTATATTAATTTTGTACCCTGCAAATTTACGTAATTCACTGATGAGCTCTACTGGTTTTTTGATGGTGTCTTTGGGAATTTTTATGTTTTGTATCATGTCATCTATAAACAGTTACAGTTTTACTTCTTTTCTAATTTTTATTCCCTTTATTTCATTTTATTATCTGATTACTATGGTTAAGACTTCCTATACTATGTTAAAGAAAAGTCATGAAGTGGGCATCCTTGTCTTGTTCCTGATCTTAGAGGAAATGCTTTTAGGTTTTCACCATTGAATATGATGTTACCTGTGAGCTTATGATATATAACCTTTACTATGTTAAAGTATCTTCCTCCTCTACTCACTTTGTGGAGAGTTTCAATCATAAATGGATGTTGAATTTTATCAAAAGCTTTTTCTGCATCTGTTGAGATGATCATAAAAAAAAAAAAGATCTTAGAGGAAATGCTTTTAGGTTTTCACCATTGAATATGATGTTAGGGCTGTACTCATAGCATATGGAGGTTCCCAGGCTAGGGGTCGAATCGGAGCTGTAGCCACCAGCCTATGCCATAGCTACAGCAACGTGGGACCCAAGCCACGTCTGCGACCTACACCCCTACACTACAGCTTATGGCAACACTGGATCCTTAACCCACTGAGCAAGGCCAGGGATCGAACCTGCGTCCTAGTGGATGCAAGTCAGGTTTGTTAACTGCTGAACCACTATGGGAACTCCGTATTTTGCAGTTTTTAATGTGGTTTATTGCATTGATTGATTTGCAGATGTTGACCCATCCTTGCATTCCTGGGATAAATCTGACTTGATCATAGTGTATGATCCTTCTAATGTATTGTTGGATTCAGTTTCTAATATTCTGTCGAGGATTCTTGGATCTATGTTCATTACTGATATTGGCCTGTGATTTTCTTTTATTGTGATATTTTTGTCTGGTTTTGGTATCAGGGTGAAGTTGGACTCTAGAATAAGTTTGGATATGTACCTTCCTCTTCATTTTTTTTTTGAAATAATTTGAAAAGGATAGATGTTAACTCTTCTCTATATCTTACATAGAATTCACTTTGTTACGGGATGCACTTAGGCAAGTCCTTAACTTGTCTTCTCAGCCTAAAGAAACTTTTAAAGTTCTAGTCTGAGATTTATTATCACCTGACAATTTCAAATACTAAAGGTTAGCTTTATAGAGCCAATAAACACCCTTGGGTATTACCAAAGCTTTGACTGGAGTATTATATTTGAGAATATGCAGGTAATAGCTATTCTTGCTATATTCATATAAATAATCAGACCATATTTAATGAGACTAGAATTATTTTATAAACAAATTAGTCTCACTGTATCTTTGATAAAAATACCTGTACAAAATATATATAGACCAAAATTATTTTAATAGACAACTATATTGTGCCTGTTATCAGATTTGAGTTCTAATCATTATCTTTGAGGTATTGTTATGTACCTGTAAACTTAAGAGATATTATCATAACAAATCATATGAAGACAATTGTCATGCTTGTTGCTATGTGGGACACACAAGAGGGTGAAACAGAACATCCAGTGAAACCAAGACAGTCACACTGCACACCTGGACACTCCATCAGATTGAAATTCCCATCTACATTTCACCATCTAAAGATGCTTTGAACTCAAATCTAGAAATTTTCTCAACTTGGCCCCTCTCCAAAATCAACTGAACTTACGTTTTACTTCAATTACTCATCATTATTTTCCTTAGTTTCCCATAGAAATTCTTATTAAATTATCTGATTGCTCAAATCGTATAGAGGCCTAGTTTAGGTGGAAGCTCATCTGCAGTGCCACCTCCTGAAATAAAACATCTTTATAGCATCCTTTCCTAATGCTGATGAGGATGTTTGGTTTGATAGTACATCATGTTGTGCTATGTAACTCAGAAAAAAATTGAAACCCAATTGCATATTATTCCCGCCCCCCAATGTATGTTAACTTAGAAATGTGAAATCTGTATCTGATTACAACTCATTTTATTTATTTAAATCTTGGCTCCTGGGAATGTCTGCTCCGGGTTACTTTAAATCTTTGGCTATTATTCTCCTCATAGTTATTGTATTAACAACCCTCCACTCAAGGCCTTTTTTTTTTTTTTTAAATGGCCACACCAGCAGCATATGGAAGTTTGGAAGTTCCTGGGCCAAGAGTTGAATCTGAACTGCAGCTGCAATCTACACTACAGCTGTGGCAGTGCTGGATCCTTTAACCCTCTGTACTGGGCTGGGGATTGAACCCACACTTCTTCAGTTACTCCAGTCACTGCAGTTGGATTCTTATCCCACTGCACCACAGCAAGAACTCCCTCTCATGGCTTTTAAATGCCTTTCAGTAGCCACTCACATCTCAGACGGGATCCATCAAGATTCAGCAAGTCAAAGGACTCACAGATCGAACCACATATTTTAGTGATGATGATGCAACTACTGGTATTATAGTGACTAACTGACCATCCGTCTCAATGAGTACATCAAAAGTGATACCTGAGAGGCTCACTGTACCAGCTGCTAAAACAGAGGGGTTGTAAAATAAAATAAAATAAAATAAAATAAAATAAAATAAAATAAAATAAAATAAAATAAAATACAAGGCTTGAAATCCTCCAAGATAAAAGCAATTTAAGTCTCATAAAACTAAATCTAGCTTACTTCATGAACATAAACAAAACTTAGGTTATTTTTTGTGTATGTATTCATCTGATAATCACTAAAGAAACCTAGCTTATCCTCCTAAAATTGTACAGGATCTTCATGTTTTAAAATCATGTAAGATCTTCATGTTTTATCTGGAAATCCTAATTGTAATAACCAGTCATTGGAAGGGTTAAACAATGTCCTCATTTTCACCTTATAAGCCATTCTGTAGTGTCCTGTCTCTGAGCTTCATTCCGCTGTTAGTTGTTTTCCCCTCACCTCACACATGGACTTTTATATTCCTTTATTTGTTAATGGTAGATATCATTAGATTTATATGATTTAACAATTAACTGACCTCCCATTATCTCAGGAGGGTTATCCTTGTAGCCTGACTTTGAACTTAATCAGTACTACTCAGGAACTGCTTAATCTAAGCGATCTGTTATTTCTTGCTGTATTCTTTAAAAAAAAAACTTACTGAAGTATAGTTGATTTACAATGTTGTGTTTGTTTCAGGTGTATAGCAAAGTGATTGCCTGGGAACCTCCATATGCCACAGGTGCAGCCCTAAAAAGCAAAAAAAAAAAAAAAAACCCACCCTTAATGATGCTCTCTTTTTTTTAATTTTAATTTCTAACTTTTTTCTAATTAATGTATTATTGATTTACAATGTTGTGCCAATTTCTGCTGTACAGCAAAGTGAGCCGTTCATGCACCTATATACCTTCCCTGTCTTGTCTTGTTTTTCCAAGAGATTGGGTCTATCCCAAGAGATTGGATATAGTTTCCTGTGCTGTGGAGTAGATGTATACATTCTTTTTTCATGTAGGTTATTACAGAATATTAAGTAAAGTTCCCTGTGCTAAATACTAGGTCCTTTTTAGTTATCTATTTTATATGTAGTAGTGTGTAATTGTTAATTCCAAATTCCTAATTTATTCCTCCCCCTCATTTTTCCCTACTGGTAACAATAAGTTTGTTTTTGAAATATGTTACTCTTTTGTAAATAAGTTCATTTGTATCATTTTTATTAGATTCCACATATAAATGACATGATATGACATTTTCTTTCTCTGATTTAGTATGATAATCTCCAGGTCCATCCATGTTGCTACAAATGACACTACTTTGTTCTTTTTTATGACTAACATTTCATTGTATATATGTACCACATCTTCCCTAGGCATTCCTCTACTGATGGACATTTAGGTTGCTTCCTTGGGTATTGTAAATAGTGCTGCAACAAACATTGGGGTGTATGTATCTTTCTGAGTTATAGTTTTCTGCAGATAAATGCCCAGGAATGGGATTGCTGGGTCAAATGGCAGTTCTATATTTAGCTTTTAAAGGAATCTCCATGCTGTTCTCCATAGTGGCTGTACCAATTTACACTCCCACCAGCTGTGTAGGAAGGTACCCTTTCTCCACACCCTCTCCAGCATTTATTGTTTGTAGACTTTTTGGTGATGGCCATTCTGACTGGTGAAAAGTGATACCTCAATGTAGTTTTGATTTGCATTCCTCTAATAATTAGTGATATTGAACATTTTTTCACGTGCTTTTTGGTCACCCGTCTGTCTTTTGGAGAAATGTCTCTTAGGTCCTCTGACTATTTTTTGATTGGATTGTTTTGCTTTGGAGAAGTTTTAGAAATAAGAATACATTGGCTGAAATAGGAAATTCAATAAATGGGTTCGATAACAGAATAGTGATGACAGGAGAAAAGTCATAGATTTAAAAGATAGAGCAACACAAATTATCCAGTTCATAGAATAACAGTTAAAATGCTTCTACAGATCTCAAAAACTTGGAATTTTTGGACAATTTCAGTAACAAAAGGCTTATGATTCTTATTATCTGAATCCTAAAAGGAGAGAAGAAAGAGATTGATGTGGAAAAAAGAAATCACATATTTAAGTAATATCTGAGGAACTACAAATTTGTTGCGAAGTATTAATTTCTGTTGTTTTATTTCTATTTCATTTGTTGCCGCTCTTATCTTAATGATTTCTTTCTTTCTGCTAACTTTTTGTTTGTTTGTTCTTTCTCTAGTTGCTTTAGGTGTTAAGGTTAGATTGTTAATCTGAGATTTTTCTTGTTTCCTGAGGTAAAAATCATATTCTATAAACTTCCCTCTTAGAACTGCTTTTGCTGCTTCTCATAGGTTTTGGGTCATCATGTTTTTGTTGTCTTTTGTCTCTAGGTATTTTTGATTTACTATTGACTTCAGTGATTCATTGATTTATTGATTAGCCTCCAAGTGTTGGTGTTTTTTTTTTTACAGTTTCTTTTTTTTTTGTAATTGATTTCTAATATCAGAGTTGTGATCCGAAAAGATGCTTGATATGGTTTAAATTTTCTTAAATTTACTGAGGCTTGATTTGTGGCCCAAAATGTGATCTGTTCTGGAAAATGTTCCATGTGCACTTGAGAAGAAAGTGAATTCTGCTGCTTTTGGATGGAATATTCTATAAATATCAGTTAAATTCATCTGATCCAATGTGTCATTTAAGGCTTGTGCCTCCATTCTTTTTCTAAGATTTTGGATAATCTTTATTATTATTACTCTGAATTCACTTTCTTCTTCAAATTCACATGGACTTAACTGAGATAGGCTTCTGTCCAAATTTCCCATCAGTGCCTTTTTATTCTCCCTTTTATAGGCAGTATTGTCTGAATGTTGTCTTTAAAATACAAATAAGATACCACTTTCTTGTAGTCGCTCCTCCTTGCCAAACAGGAAATCAAGCTCCTTAACTTATAGAGAAATCATTTCATATCTATTCGGTTTACTTAGCTGTCTACTTATCTAATCTTTCTATTTTCATTTTATGTTTTTTCCATGAGCGCCGAGTCTGTTGAAGTATTTTTTCTTGAAGTATTTGTTAGGAGTCATTTTTCCCCCTTATTTTATAGGATGTAGAAAACTACTGGATTTATTTTAGTAAAAAAAAAGATAAAAATCAGGATAGGATTTATAAGGATAAATGTACTCACAATTGAAAAAATGAAAAGAAGAAGGGGTGTTGGCCATAGAAGGTGGTTACTGCAGTGGGGATGAGAATTGAGCCTGGGTAGTAAAATAAGAAAGGAGATGCAATGAGATAATGTGTGAGATAAGATTATATACAAATATACATGCGCTCTTATGATTCATCTTAGGCTGGTTTTCTTGGCATACAACTCACTATGGACAACTGAAGGAATAGAAAGAATCAAGAGTTTTAGACTTTCTTAAAGGGAAAGAGTGAAGTGAAAAGTATGCAGAACACTACAAATACATGAGAATCACTTATATTTAACATAAGAGCTGTATAAAAATATTGCTAAAATAGTGGAATATCCTTGGATCACTATCTCTTTGGGCCATATCTTGATTTAATTTTTTTTTTTTTTTGTCTTTTTAGGCCCCACCCACGGCATATGGAGGTTCCCAGGCTAGGCGTTGAATTGGAGCTGTAGCCCCTGGCCCACACCACAGCCACAGCAACATCAGATCCGAGCCGTGTCTGTGACCTACAGCACAGCTCATGGCAATGCTGGATCCTTAACCCACTGAGCAAGGCCAGAGCTTGAACCTGTGTCCTCATGATGCTAGTCAGATTTGTTTCCACTGAGCCAGGACAGGAACTCCCTCCTGATTTAATATTACAGTAATAATTTTTTAAGAGACATTTTATAAAACTTTTAGGAATGAGTAGGATCTAAAGGGTCATTTTCTGTTTTTGTGGGTTTTTTTTTTCCTTTCTATTCTGAAGTCATATGTTATGTTGAGCACTGTATGGAGCCCTGCAGAAAAAAAATAAACACAAAATAATCCCTGCCCTCAAAGGAATATACAAATTCATTGAGGATTTATAACAAGCAAAACAAAAATCTAAAATTTAGTCGATTAAGTAGAAAATTTAGGCCCCAAACACTTTCCTCTTAAACGGATATAACCAAAGCATGAAAAAGGGAATATTTAATTTGTTTTGCTTAATTTATGGGTTACCTACTAGAATCAGAGGCCTGCAAACACCAAACAAAAAGAAAGTATTCATGGGAAATATTCAACATGCAAAAAACATGCCTGCCAAGAAACCGAGCAACCCACACATAGCCTATAAAGATGAAGACTCGTACTTCATGCTCTGAGTGCCTCCAGACTGCAACTGTGTCAGCAAAAGAACGTTTCACAGCTGTAGGACCTTAGAATTCTCTGCCAGTCTCAAAATTCTGCCACACAAATCAGTATTTGGAGATTCACACCCACATTTCTTAAATAATGTAGGGACTGAACAGGAATGTTGTTATTTTAAATTTTCAAAGGAAGAGGATGCTCTGTTGAGCCAACAGCTACTTTGCAGCCCTTAGTGTTGTCTTAAGATCGCCTTCAGAGCTGTGGACATGGGTTCATGCAGTCTAACGAGGAAGACTAAAATCCAAGAAAACTTTGAGAGTTAGAACTCTAGCAAAGATAGATAACTTTGCTAAGTTTGGCTTTAGTTCAGAGCTTTGGCTTTATTTTATTTAGTCTAAACTACTGTTGATAAAAAAAATCAGAACAATTTAAAGTGCCCTCTTGCCGTGAAACTATAGATACAGAATGTTTTCCGGTTCTACAAAATTCTGTTTTTCCTGTTTGTGTTCGTTTCCTCATACACAGCCTAATCGTAATGATCACTCACTGACTTCAGGATAAATCACTCATGTCATTTTATGCAATTTTGATACTAGTTTCTATTCTGCTTTGTCCTTCAATGATCATTAAATGCTTTTTACTTCTCTCTCATATTTAAAATGCTATCCTAGGTAGGTGTAAAGTGAGAGAAGCATGGAGTAGAGAAGCTTCATTGAGAAAAATTTTTTGTGAAAAAAGTCATAGAGATTTCCATATAGAAGGAAGGTATATTCACATTGAAATTTCCAAATTTTGCCACTGGGTAAAACATTCATAATGCGATGTGCCTTGGATCCACTTATGTGTGGGCTCGGTGTAGTGACTTGCATCTTAACAGTGAAATTAGAAAAGGAAAAAAAAATAAGATTTTGCCATGAAGAAACCTGGCAGACACCCCTTTAAGCAAAACCTAAAGTTTAGCGTCATCAGTAATAAATTCATGCTGAGATCATGCACGCCTTGATGTGATGTGATGAGAAGTCCCCTCATTTTGTGGTCTTCTTCTCTCAAACCATATTGTTAGATTAGTCATGAGAAAAACATCACACAGCCTAACCTGAAAGATCTACAAAATCACTACTCCTCAAGATTTTTACAGTCATGAAAAACAAGGGAAGCCTGAGGAACTCTCAGAGATTGGAGGAAACCAGGAGACCGGATGACTTAATACATTGGTATTCTGGACTGGATCCTGGAACAGAAAAAGGATGTTCGTGGAAAAACTGGTAGAATCTGAATAAAGTCTGTAGTTGAGCTAATCGTCATGTACGAATGCTATTCTTAGTTTTGACAAAGGTACTGTTCTTATGTAAGATGTTAGCCTTAGGGAAAACTAGGTTAAGAGGATATGGAAACTCTCTGTACTGTCTTTGCAAACCTTCCGTAAATCCAGAGTTATCCCCAAATAAAATATTTACTGAACACTCACACATACATACATACCCCACAACTGGGAGTTAATTACAATTTTTAAAAGGGTTAAAAAAAAAGACTTATTACAGCAATAGCACCCTTCTTTTCATGGACAAACAAAATGGTATTTTACTAGTGTCTTGACATTTAAACTTAACTAGGCTTGGTGTTTTAAGTCTAGGCTCTGAGATTTTAGCTGGATTAAAGATTTAAGTGGTCCAAATGAGTTTTTGAGGTTTACCTTAAATATGCAGAAAAACAATGGTAGTGACTCATGAAAGTAATATTACTCTATTACTCAGTTTTTCATCCAATTGTTATTTATTGAATACTGGCAGGACATAAGGAACTCTTTATAGCACTACATTTATACACAGAGGCGCTGATACCTATAAAATTTATTAGCAGGCCTGAAACCAGAATGCAGTCTTCTTGATTCCTGGCTTGTAGTTCTTTCAGCTACACCTTGGATCCTACTAGAACTCTCCCATAACTACATGGGGCATGGGCGATACTGAGTGGGAAAAATACCTTCTTTCTCAGTGGAATTTTGAGAAGACAGTCATAGGGCAGCCATACATGTCTGTATCAGAAACCTACAAATGGCCAGAGATTGGGGGGATTTTTCCATCCCAATCTGTAGAACTAATTTTCTGCTTCTTTGATGGGGATTTTGATTATCCTTTTTACAACTCTACTTAATTTAATTGCTGGGATCATCAGAGTTGTGAATGGGACGTAATGAACCCGACTGCTGGCGGCATTCTTTTGGAGGTTGCTGTAGGAAGACTCAGAGATGACCTCTAATGACCTCCATATAATCCTTTTGTGTAACACACAGGGAATTGGTGCAGGCTTGTTTTAGTGACTTGCTTCTTGTGAGTAGAACAAGGGGACATCACATCCAAGTTTGGGTTGTAAAAAATTGGGGGCATTCCTGTTGTGGCTCAGCGGGTTAAGGACCTGATGGAGTCTCCATGATGAGGTAGGTTCAATCCCTGGTGTCGCTCAGGAGGTTAAAGATCAGCATGGCTGCAAGCTGTGGTGTAGGCTGCAGCTGCAGCTCCAATTTGACCCCTAGTCTGGGAACTTCCATATGCTACAGGTGTGGCCATAAAAAGAACAAAAAAGTGTGGTTTTCATTTTGGAGATTCTTGAGTGCTCTCATTCTCTCCTGAATCACTCAGAGCTTGGGGAAGGAGCTGCAGTCATGAGGTAGCCCTCTGGAAAGACCCACATGTGAGGGACCAAGGCCTGCAACACCTGCAAGAGTGGTCATGATCCTCAGCACCTGTCTACCCAATTTAGTTGTGACTGCAACTGCAGGCTGTGAGAAATCTTGGGACACAGCTATCGAGCTAAACTGTTTCTGAATTTCTGATCAACTGAAACTGATCATAAATGCCTGTTATTTTCTGAGCTGCCAAAATTTGAGTAAACTGCTGTGCAGGGGTAGGGAACGAATAGAGTCTCCATAAGTGTTGTGGGGGTGTGGCGGATTTTAACAAGATAGCTACATTTATTTCATATTGGTGTTGTAGTACAGGTGTCTATTATCATTTTTTAGGAAGACTGATACTGAGTATAAATACATTCTTTTATTCTATTTTATCCATTTGAGAGTTTGGGTTTATAATTTTCTTGATAATCTAAAAGTATTTGTGAGGGCCATCATTCTCTCGTTGGTTTTTTGTTCTACCTAAGGACAACTTCGAGAATACAGAATCAAAACTGAAAGTAGAAATTAAGATACAGCTTTACTTTTTGAGGGTTAAAATGTTCTGAGGAGATGGAAACAAGTTTTATACCCAGAACTTTTTCATGAAAAAGTTAATGAACACCCGCCTTATGTTCATTTAAAACTGCTGGAAGACAACACAGAGAACTATCTCCATTTATAAGAAAACCAGATTACTACCTTAATTGGGACAGCAGCTCAAGTGATACTTGTTCTTTATTTTTTTTTTCTTTATTATAATTAAATCATCTTCATACACATTCAAAATTTTTGAGACTATTTTTTTGATGTTATTTCTTATTTTGTATTTCACATGTATAGCTCTTGGGTTTAAGGCCAGATAAAATGTCTCAGTATTATTTACAGCTCATCTGCCTATTTATTTATCAACCTATAGGAGTTTCCATGGTGATGCGGTGGGTTGAGAATCTGACTGCAGCAGCTCTGGTCACTACAGAGATGTGGTTTTAATCCCTGGCCTGGTGCAATGGGTTAAGGGCCCTGGGTTGCCACAGCTGTGGGGTAGGTTGCAGCTGCAGTTTGGACTCAATCCCTGGCCTAGGAACTTCCATGTGCCATGGGTGTGGCCATAAAATAGATATATACATATTTTTCTACCTATAAATATATATGTGTGTCCATGTATGGTATGTATTCAAGTAAGTACATGCATATACATTTACTTATTTCTTCATGGCAACACATTAAAGATAACCAAAAAAATCAATTGCTATGATTCTAAGTCAGATATACCTAGCAGAATCTTCTGGAAACTTTCTTAGATCATACGTATTCAGTGTGGAGAAGATGAGATATGTGACCTTGAACAAATTTTTCTAGATAATTCTTATGTGAAATATCACATAGATAAATGTAGCTCTAAAGAAATTTTCTATTCTCTCTGAAATCAGATTTTTATGAATTTGTTTTGTTGAGTTCAGAAAATACACCCTGGGGATTGTTATCATGCAACTTTTTGTGTGTGTGTCTTTTTAGGCCCGTGCCTGCAGCATATGGAGGTTCCCAGGCTAGGGATCAAATCAGATCTGCAGCTGCCACCCTGCACCACAACCACAGCAATGTGGGATCTGAGCCACGTCTTTGACCTACACCACAGCTCACGGCAATGCCAGATCCTTAACCCGCTGAGCAAGGCCAGGGATCGAACCTGCATCCTCATGGATACTGGTCAGATTCATTTTCACTGAGCCACAGCAGGAACTCCTCGTAGAACTTTTATTGGACATATTGGAGACATTGAACATAGATTCTGCTCTCATATGACTCACAAGCTGGTAGACGAGACAGAGAGAAAGCAACTTACCTATAGTTCTGTGCTTCACGTATAGTGTCTTTCAACTTACGGTCCAAGAGAATAGTGACTCAACTCTCCACCCTGGCAGTTGGCACCAGCAGGGGAGTAGGAACATTTTAGTCCCTGTTGCCACATTTCGGCTAGATTACTGTCTTAATCAATTCAGGTTGCTATAAAAAAATGTCACAAACTGGCCTGATTACGGCAGAACAACAGAAATTGATTTTCCACAGATCTGGCGGCTAAAAGTCCAAGATCAAGGTGCCAGCATGGTAGGGTTCTGCGAAGGCCTCTTCCTGGTTGTGGACTGCTGACTTCTCCCTATGTCCTCACATGATTAAGGGGCCTATAGTTTCTCTGGAGCCTTTTCCAGAAAAGCACTAAACCCATTAGTGAGGGCTGCAGCCTCATAACCTAATCTCCTCCCAAAGACCCCACGTGCTAACACCATCACCTTGGGCGTGAGAATTCCAGCACATGAACCGGGGGGAGATATAACCATTTTAGACCATAGCAAGGATTAGGATTTTATCAAGTTTGCCTTTCATTTTGAGATGCTGGACATTCTTAATTCCGTTATGGACAACAGAAACAAAAGCAAGGAGAGTTTTAAGGAGAGGCATTACGATTACTGTGGAAACAAAAATGAACTCATTTGAAATGCAAAGTTATTTGACTATCGAAAAAATTCGAAAGGACCAACAAAAAAATCATTGAACATTATGTGATACAGGTTATCTATGCAGTCAGTGATATTGAGCAAAAGTTAAGGAATAGGCGAAATAAAAATATTCATTTAAAAAAAGTCATTTTGGGGAGTTCCCACACTGGCTGAGTGGAAATGAATCTGACTAGCATCCATGAGGACACAGGTTCGATCCCTGGCCTCGCTCAGTCGGTTAAGGATCTGGTGTTGCCATGAGCTGTTGTGTAGGTCGCAGAGGCAACTCGGATCTGGCGTTGCTGTGGTTGTAGTATAGGCTGGCGGCTGCGACTCCAATTCGACTTCTAGCCTGGGAACTTCCTTATGCCTCGGGTGCAGCCCTAAAAAGACCAGTAATCATCATTATCATCATCATCATCATCATTGTGGTTAGAAAGATCAGCACCAGTGTGGAATGTCTGTTGACTTAATACTATCTCAAGAGAGGATAAGACTTTGAGAAGAGAGAGAGATGGAAGAGCTAATGATGATTTTTTTTTTCTGGAAAAACAGAATGACTCACAAGCTCAAGGCTGGGTGTTTTATCTGTGTAGCATCAATTTATGTGGTGGTGCAAGCTAGCTGCTGAGGAAGGGACTTGCTGTAAGATATTACCCGCATCAGTGGATTTTCCTGAGTGGAATGGTTTATTTTGAGAAAAACTGTGACCAAAGACACTATCAGCAGAAGGAGCTTCAAGGGACTAAAATAAATACATACTCTATTATTTTCTTTTTTTTTTTTGTCTTTCTTTTTCTAGGGCCACACCCGTGGCATATGGAGATTCCCAGGCTAGGGGTCTAATCAGAACTGTAGCCTCTGGCCTATACCACAGTCACAGCAATGCGGGATCTGAGCCACATCTGCAACTTACACCACAGCTCACGGCAACGCCAGATCCTTAACCACTGAGCAAGGCCAGGGATGGAACCCGCAACCTCATGGTTCCTAGTCGGATTCATTAACCACTGAGACATGATGGGAACGCCACTACATGCTCATTTCTTGAAGAGGCAAGTGGAACCTGTAACCAAAATCCATTTAAGACACTGTAGGCTTCAACACTAAGGGCTATTAGAAGCCTGGCTTTATGAAAGGAAGGTAGGTACAAGTTTCAAAGAAATATGGTTTGGAGAAAACAAGACTAGTCTTTAGGCCACTCTGTCATTTGGGAACACGAAAAGTCTCACTGAACCCCATCTTCTATTTCAGACCCAAGCACGATCCATGGTCTCTGCTCTTTGAACACCATCGCAGATTTAGCTCCCCAAGCCTCTCCTGCTGGCTCAGTATCCCTGGGAGTAAACTCCAACTTGGAGTTGATAAATTCTGTTATCTGTTGCACTTCACCTTGTCTTCTGGTTTTGGTGTGTTCCCTAATTCCTTTAATCACTGATCCTTTAACGACCCACTTAAAACTAATGGGCTATGTTTGCGGAGAGCGGACATAATGTTCTTTATTCTCCACTGGATCATAAAAAAGTCCACTGGATAAAAGTGCACTTTGCAAAGCTGAAGTCATAGCTTCTACAAGTCATTAATGTTTTGTAAAAAGCAGTGATTTCTCACGTCATCTCTACAGTGAATGCTTTCCCCCTATGATCTAAAGAGGTATATGTAAACAATATAGCATTTGTGTTATAAAAAGATATAATGATAGGGATGTAATAATCTCGACTGAAGTACAGTTGAGCTGTGGTCCCATGTGCATTATTTATAAGAGCAGGCAACGCGAAGATAAAAATGTAAAAGCCATAGAGTCTGTCTTTTAACTCACAAACAGATGTGACGTTGTTTAATCTACAAGTAGCCTGGGAAGAGTGGGTGGATGTTTATCACGATCCTTCTAAGGTTTCCAGCCCCAGTTGTCAAGGGCTATGTAAACCTTCTGCATTTTTGTCAGTACAAGTTATTTCGTCCCTTGCTAAAACTGAGTCAGTTCGAGGATGAGAAAGGGCAGCTGCTGATACCAATGTAAGTCTGCTTCCTCGGTGGTGGAGGACACCACACAGAGAAGGGCTCCGTGCTGGGATGTAGAAAAGCCCAGGACTGTAAGATTAACTAGCCCAAGTGTTTGTGATGACTCATGCCCTGTGAACCATTTACTATTCCCAAGTAAAAATGACTTACGCTGCATGACCCACAGCAACCATCTGCAACTGACCAAGTTTGAGCCTCATCAAATTTCAGGGAAGAGTTACACATACCCAAGATTTGGTCAGTAACCTTTATGGAGAGGAAAACATCAATAGGATTGGTCAAATGAGGGAAAAAACAAGTTGTGGTTAGATGCCTCATACCTTTCATTCTTCTAATCCCTACTATTCCTATATTCCTGTGCACCGTAGCTTCCTTGGTCTCCTCAACTCAGGGAGTCTGCTTTTATTTGTTGCTTTTTTTTTTTTTTTTTTTTTTTTTTTTTTTTTTTTTTTTTGTATTTTTAGAGCTGCACCTGTGGCATATGGAGGTTCCCAGGCTGGGGGCTGAACTGGAGCTGTAGCTGCTGGCCTATACCGCAGCCACAGCAACACAGGATCCGAGCCGCATATTCAACCTACACCACAGTTCATGGCAACGCCGGATCCTTTATCCACGGAGCGAGGCCAGGGATTGAACCTGTGTCCTCGTGGATGCTAGTCAAGTTCATTTCCGCTGAGCCATGATGGGAACTCCAGGAGTCTGTGATTCTAAAGATGTCGCCCCAATGTGTGCTGTGCCCTGGAAACTCCCAAGACCCTATGTTGGGACACCCCTAGGCCTGGCCCAGTTTCTTTCCCTTCCCTCAGGGATCACTGTTGTTCACTGCCTCATCCTCAGTGCATTCAGAACCACCGTTTCCTATAGTTTGATCCTTTAAGAGGGTCAATTCAACCCCTCTTCCTCTCCGTTGGTCAGAAGTAGGGGTCATGTTTTGTTCTAGTTTGACACTTGGATTTTCCCGGTTTGCACCAGTCAACTGCCAGCATGACCCATTTTGAGTTTTTGTGTTGGGGATGAACTAGAGACTCATCTTCTTGTTCTGTAAATAACTTGGTGGTTCTAGCACTGTTTGTTAGAAAGTAAAACACTACATGGTTTCACTTATTCAAATCTAAGAAAGTGTTTTTGAAGTCACACTCATGGAGACGGAAAGTAGAAAAGTCTTTGCCAGGGCCTGGGGAGTGGACGGATGGGGGCTGGTTTGGTAAAAGGGTACATACAGATCTTGCAGGTATCAGATGAATACAGTCTGAGGATCTAATGTTTCACAGGGAGACTGTGTTGTCAACATTGTATTTTATGGTTGAAATTTGCTAAGAGAGCAGAATTTAAATGTTCTCACTAAGGAAAAAAAGTAAACCTGAGGTGAGGGATGTGTTGATTAACTCAGTGACAGGAATCCTTTCACAATGTGTACAAACACTAAATAATCACATCATATACTTTAAATATCTTACAATTGTATTTGTCAGTTATATCTCAATCAAGCTAGGGGGGAAAAGCCAATTTTTCCCATTGAATTTGGCACCTTTGTTTGAAAATCAATCAACCGGAGCTCCCTTCCTGACTCCACGGTTAAAGAACCTGCCTCGTATCCATGAGGATGCGGGTTCGATACCTGGCCTCACTCAGTGGGTTAAGGATCCGGCGTTACTGTGAGCTGCTGTGGCGTAGGTCGCAGAAGCGGCCTGGTTCCCGCATTGCTGTGGCTGTGGTGTAAGCCAGCAGCTGTAGCTCTAATTTGATCCCTAGACGGGGAACTTCCATATACCATGGGTATGGCCCTAAAAAGCAAAAAAAAAAAAAAAAAAAGAAGAAGAAGGAAAAGAAAATCAATCGACCGTACATATGGGAGTCTAGTTTTGTAATCATTATTCTGTTCCATTGACCAATTATCTATTTATTCTTTCATTTCAGTATTATTTTACAATTTTTAATGTAGAAGTATATACATATTGCATTAGACTTATTCTTAGATATTTGTGGGTTTTGATACTATAATTAATATTATTTTAAAAACTTCATTTCCGGTTGTTTGTTGTTAGTGTGTAAAAGAACAGTTCACACAGTCATATGTTAGTAGTTACACTGATTTTTCTACATATGTAATCATATGTTTGAATGAAGTTCCTTTCTCTTCCTTTGTTAAAAGTTTTTATCAGAGGTGAGTGTTGAATCTTATCATATACTTTTTCTGCATCTATTAAGGTAATCCTATTATCTACATTTTATCTATTAAGATAATTCTTTTTTTTTTTCTTTTTGTCTTTTTTGCCTTATCTAGATCCGCACCCACAGCATATGGAGGTTCCCAGGCTAGGGGTCTAACAGGAGCTGTAGCTGCCGGCCTTCGCCACAGCCACAGCAACGCGGGATCCGAGCCGCGTCTGCAGTCTACACCACAGCTCACGGCAACGCCGGATCCTTAACCCACTGAGCGAGGCCAGGGATCGAACCCTCAACCTCATTGTTCCTAGTCGGATTCGTTAACCACTGAGCCACGACGGGAACTCCTAAGGTAATTTTAATTTCTCCTTTATTCTGGGTAAAGGAGTAATTTATACTTATTGCTTTTCAATTGTTAGATCAACCTTGCATTCATGGGATATATCTGTTGATTATGAAGTATTGTTCTTTTTATTCGTTGTTGGATTTGATGTGCTAATATTTTGTTAGATTTCTACTTTTAGGTTTATGAGCAATGTTAGTCTATAGTTCTTTTTCTGGTGATTTTTGGTGTCCAAGTAATATTAACATGCTAAAATGAATTGGTAAGTATCCCTTTCTCTCTCTCTCTCTCTCTTTTTTTTTTTTTGAAGGAATTTAAGTAGGATTTGTATTATTTCTCTCTTAAATGTGTTTTAAAATTTATCAGTGAAGACTTCTGGGCCTAGAGTGTTCATTGTGAGAAAGATTATAATTACACATTTAATTTCTCTAGCAAATATAAGTTCTTTAGGTTTTACATTTTTCTGTGTGTTTGTTGGGTATGATAATTTGTGTCCTTAAAGGAATTTGTACATGTTTCTAAGATGTCAAATGATACCTAAGATGTCAAATGTATCTCCTGGAATCTAGAGCAGTAATCCTGGTTTTTCTGAGATTAACAATTTGTGTGGTCTGTACTATTTTTTCTTGATGGGTCTAGAGATTAGTTAATTACATCAATCTTTTTAATAAAGTAACCTTTTTATTTGTTGATTTCCTCTATTATTTGTATGTTTTTTATTTCATGGATTCCTTTTCTCGTTTTGTTATTTTCTGTCATTTACCCTATTTTGGGTTTAATTTGCTCTCGTTTTCCTAAATTTTTAATTGGAAACATTTCACTAACATCATACATTTTTCTTTTCTTTAATAACTATTTAATAAAGCTATAAATTGCCCTCTAAGCATTATTTTTACTGAATCTCATATATTTTGATATGCTGTGTTTCAAGGCTTTTAGGTCAAAGTAGGTTTTTTTTTAGTTCAAAGAATTTTCTAATTTTCTTGTGTTTCTTTGCTTCGTAGATTATGTATATGGCTTAATTTTACTTTACTTTGGGGATTTTCCAAATCAAGATGACTTATAGTTATTTATTTCTAATTTAATGCTCTTGTGGTTGAAGAACTACTCTGTATAATTTAACCTTTTCACACTTGAGATTTATTTTGTGACCCAGCATATGGTCTATTATCAATATTCCATGTGCCCCTAAAATAATATGTATTGAGTGCAGCGTTCTGTAAGTGTCATTTAGTTCAAGTTGCTGTTAAGAACTGTTCAAATATTCTATTAAGTGCGTGGGCCTTTAGGATTGCTGTGACTTCTTGAGGGTTTAGTTCTTTTATCATTTTGGAATATCCCTTTTTGTCTTTATCTCTGCTTATCTTCTCTTTGTGTGCGGCCTTCTTGATTTAACGGTGATAAAGCTATACGAGATCTATTGTGCCTAGTGTTTGCGTGTACTGCTTTTACTATACCTTTTCTTTCGTCTTTTGTGTGTTGTCTTTTTTTTAATTAACGTATAGTTGATTTACAATGTTTCTTCGGTTCCTGTTGTACATCAAAGTGGCCCAATCACACACAGTTCCCTGGGCTGTGCAGTAGGGCCCCACTGCCTGTTCATTCCAAATATAACCGTTTGCATCCAAAATCCCCAAACTGCCTGTCCATCCCACTTCCTCCCCCCCCCCCGGGAGACACAGGTCTGCTCTCCTTAGCTGCGATCCGTCTCTGTTTTGTAGGTAGGATCACCTGTGCCTGCACCTTTACTTTCAACTCTTTACTCTGTCTTTCCAATCATCATGTGTTTCTTGTAAGTGGCATCCATTAGGCTTTGATCTTTCATCTAGTCTGACAATTATTGATTTGTGTGCATATATCAAACTTCTATTTGTTTTCCATTTATCCATTTTTTACATTTCTTCCTCTTCTTTGCTTTTATTTGAGTGAATCAAGTATTTTTCATATTTAATTTTACCTTTTTTTGATTTTTGTATATATCTCTTTGTGTGTGTGTATGTGGGCTTAGTGGTTACTCTATAATATAAATAAGTACCTTTGATTTATCACAGTCCACCTTCAAATAATCATTTACTGTTTCATGAAACAGAAACACTATAATCCCAGTGTTTGTACTCTAGTTGCATTATATCTTACTTTACATATGTTATAAACATTGAATATTATTATTATTTTTGTTTTAAATAGTGAAAAGTTTTTAAAGATATATAGGTGTATATAGTTTAAGAAAGGTATTTCACGTTTCTGATGGTCATCATTCTTTCCTGTAGATAGAGGGTTCCACCTTTCCTTTCCATCTTTTTTAGCACTTTTTATAGTACGGGTATTCTAGAAACAAATTAGGATAAATTTTTTTCAGTAGGAAAATGTATTTCTCTTTCATTAGTAAAGATATATTTTGCTGAATATAAAATTCCAGGTTGAGTCTTTTTTTTTTTTTCTTTCAGCACTTTAAAGATACAGTTCCTCCCTTTTCTGGCTTCTTCTTTTCAGGTGAAAAGTCAAATATAAATATCATCCATATCATGGTTTATATATCTTTTATGGTATATCTTTTATAACATATCTTTGTTATGATGTTTCTCTTTTCCTCAGACCGCTTTTAAGATCTGTTCATTTTCTTTGGTATTCGATATTTTGTTTATTGTGAGACTAGGTATGATTTTTTTCCTTGAATTTGTTGTGCTTTGGTTTTATTGAGCTTCTGATATCTGTGGAGAAGTGAGTTTTATTTTAATTCTGGAAAGTTCTCATCCAATGTTTTATCAAGTGTTTCTTTTTTTCATTTTCTCCCTTTCCTCTCCTCCTGGAACTACTTTTATGTGAATATTGACTGTTTTCTGTTGCTCTACAGAGAGTGAATGGCCTGCCTTTTTTTTTTTTCCCCTCTTAATGTTTCAGTTTGGATATTTTCTCTTGTTCTGGCTTCCAGTGATCTTTTCCTCTGTGCCCCATTGTTAAGACTGTCTATTAATTCTTCATTTCTGATAACATTTTACATTTCTATCTATGCTTTTAGTTCTTTTCCAGGGTTTACATTTTGCGACTAAAATTCCTCATCTCTTTGCACATGTGGTCCCTCTTCCCACCAGATTCCTTCATATTTTTATTGTTATTATTTTATAATTCCTCCTTGATACTTCCAACATCTGCATGCTGGCATGATTCCAGAGATATCTTTGCTTTCTATTGCAAAGTCACTATCTTTCTGAACCATGGGGATTTTGTCCAGTTTATGGTTCAGCTGCCAGCTCTCTTTGCACTACAGATAATCTCTCTCTGCCCTCCCACTCTGCCTTTAGCTTTGGGAGGGTCGTGGCATGCTGCCGTGGAAGAATTTCTTTCAGCTTCTCTTGCCTCCAGCCTGCCGAAGGTCCCTGCCTTAGATGCAGTGGTCCTTGCACCACAGGAGGATCTCTCAGTGTCTGGTATCGGCCTTTAGTCTATTGCATGTGGACACCTGGAGGGAACAGTCTTTGGTGAGTGCCAGTTGCTCTCTGACCGGGTCGTCTTGGAATTGTATCTGTCAAGCCAGCCTGCCAATGGTCATTAGAAGTTCATTAGAGATTTGGCTTATTTCTTCCTCCTTATATCCTTTGAGGAGGGGCTTCCTCTCCTCCCTTCATTCCACCAGAAACGGGAGCAGATGTGTCTCTTCTCTCCTCTGAAAGGCTTGTTACGTTTTGGAGTTTAGTTCAGCTAAGTTTCTTCCCTCCTCGGTGCTCTAGCAGATCGAAAACAGCAATAAGGCGATAGCTCACGCAGCTTGTTTTGGTCGTCATGCCAAAGGCAAAAGTCCTTTGTGATGCTAATATCAAAAATTAGAAGAAGTCTCTCAAATAGAGCTATAAACCTGTTTCTAGTGAAAAGAGGTGCTTTTTCCAGTGTCGTTGGGGTGCCCACACTAGAATGTCTATCAGTATACTACAGGTGTCAGAACAGAAAGGAGGTAGTTGCCTGAAATCTAGAAAAAGCAAAGGCAAGACATTGGCTGCCCTGGTGCTGGGGAACAGGAGATAGAAAACAAGTCAGCCTTGTCCCACTGTGCAGCTCAGCCAAGTGCATCCAGCTTTCTTGATCCATTGATTGGTGTATTATTTGATCGAGGTATTCATGAATTTAATGAATAATTTATCAAATATTGATTGAGGCATTTTATATGGATTTTGTTGGTGCAACAGACATATAAAAAGACAGGAAAGAATACATTTTCATACATGTTGTAATGGAGGTACAAGTGCTTAATGGATGTTAGCTATTTTACTGCTCATTTTACTGCCAAGCCCCATGAGTATACCATAAGCAGGGAGCTACTGGAGAGCTGAAACCACTCTTTCTCAAATGGAGACTGAAAGTCATGTTGGTGCTGGGCAGGCACATACGGATGATATTAGGACCCTGGGCTAATCAGAAATTCTGGGACAGGAGTTCCGTTGAGATGGATAGCAACCACTTCCAGTAGCTGGATGATGGTCCTCAGTGGTGCAATGCCAATGTCACCGTCGCAGGGGAAATACGGCAAGAATAGGTAAGCAACTGAGTGAGGATGTTTAAGTGGGGATAAAAATGCAATATGTACAATGAGAGAGAATTTGACCAGATCCCCAGACAATAATATATGTGCATGTGACAGATATTGGCTTGTATTCTGCTAAGTGTCATTTTCTGAGAATGGGGAGTTTTCTAAAGTTAGCATATCTAAGCAGTTTTCCTACTAAATATCATATTTAAAAGCCTGTGTTCATTGGAGCCAAGAATTTTCCTAAACTTCTTAGATTAGAGAGGTTATTTTGTCTAGCTAATATAAAATTTTTTATTTCAATTCAATTAGAATAATCACTGAGCATCTAATAATGCCAAGCACTCTACTGGACACTAGTGATGTAAAAATAAATCAGGAGTTCCTGTTGCGGCTCAATGAAAATGAATCTGACTAGCATCCATGAGGACACAGGTTTGATCCCTGGCCTTGCTCAGTGGGTTAAGGATCCGGCCATGAGCTGCCATGAGCTATGGTGTAGGTCGCAGATGTAGCTCATATCTGGTGTTGCTATGGCTGTGGTGTAGGCCAGCAGCTACAGCTCCAATTCAACCCCTAGCCTGGGAACCTCCATATGACATGGGGTGCGGCCCTAAAAAGAAAAAAATAAAATCAGATATAGTCTCAGGGATCCCACAGATTACTAGGAGAAGAAACCATATAAATAAATAGTAATCTAATTCCATTATGAGGGACAGTCCTATAGTTGAAATGAATGCTTCAAGCTATTGTAATGTGATGGTATCTTTTCCTAATAACTTAATTGATTTATTAATGTAGCAACCATTTATTTAGTAGCTATTATGTCCTGACTTGTGTTGATGCTAAGTGTATTTCAGTTCACATTAATCTGCCTGAGCCCTATGTCCACATTTCACAAGCAAACACTTTCATGTATAATACTATTCATTGTATTCACATGCACTTGGACTTAATTTATTCAGTGAAATAGATAACTAGTGAATTAATTTTTTATGTTATCTGATCTGATATACATTACCTTTTTCATGAGAAAATTTAAGGTGATTAATGAAACACATTGAAGTTTACTTGATTATAGGTGATAATTGATTATAATTTCACAGTGAATTTGTACTTAGGCAAGACTTGAAAACATGTGAAAGGAGGCTTAATGGATGTTTGAAATAAAGAGAAGGAAGAATATGGGAAAATAATTTATTGCTCTGTCCATTTAAAAAAAAATGAAAATAGGAAACAAAGGACAAACACATGTTCTGGACTGATTCAACATGGAGAAGCACAATGGAAACTGAAAATGTCATTTATCTTTGGAATTACTAAAAAATATCGATGGGTAGAAGAAGATGGCAGAATAGAAAGACTGGAACTCAACTTCTCTCCCGAAAAACAGCAAAAATACAGCCAAATGCCGAGCAACCTTCAACCAAATGGACTGTAAACTTCCAAAAAAGATACTCTGCTCCAGAAGACACAGCGGAGACCACATCAAGAAGTAGGAGGGGCGATTACGCGATAGAAGCAACCCCATACCTCCCGGGTGGGAAGCCCCACAGACTGGAAAGTAACTGCATCACAGAGACTCAGCTACAGGACTGAGAGTTCTGAGCCTCACGTCAAAACCCCAAGCCTGGGGATTGGGCACAGGGAGAAAGAGGCCCCGGAGCATATGGCATTGAAGGCCAGAGGGGCTTGTGTGCAGGAGCTCCACAGGACTGGGGGAAACAGAGACCCCACTCTTGAAAGGCACACACAGACTTTCACGTGCACCGGGTCCCAGGGCAAAGCAGTCTCCAGAGCAATCTGGGTGGAACCTGACTGCAATTCCTGGAGGATCTCCTGGGAAAACAGGGGTGACTGTGCCTTGTT
>PVHT020000080.1:17099081-17146207 GCA_004024745.2 Catagonus wagneri
CACCCAATGATACCGCTTACATGTGGAAACTAAAAGACACAATGAACCTTCTTACAGAACAGACAATGACTCACAGACTTTGGAAAACCTTGGTTTTTCAAATAAGACAATCTGGGGGGGTGGGGGGATGCACTGGGGGTTTGGGATACAAAATCTGTAAAATTGACTTGTGATGATTTATGTACACCTATAATTGAAACAAAATCCATTAAGAGGAAAAAAAAATAAATAAAAAATATCAAACCTAAATAATGGACAAGAGAGAGGCTAAAGCCACTGTCTTTTCCAAGTGCACCTCTTACAAATCCAGAGCAATTTGAGAGGCTCAGGGCCTCTCATTCTCACTGACTGCAAAGTAATAGAAGACTGCCTCTAATTGAGGGATTAAATGAACATATGGACAGTGACTTTACAGGAAGAGTTAGATAGAATTCTTAGAAAGATAATTTTTACCAAAGGTGATGAAAAAACTGAAAGCTACTTTTAGTTTTATTTATAAAAATTGATACGTAATATAAATATATAATATATATCAGTCATATAGTGTATTAGGACATTTACATATTACATATGTGCTCTCAGTTATTTAGATTTTCCTTGGACTTCAGATATAGTTTTTGAAACTGATTAGGAGACAAAATAAAACACTTAAGAAACCTACTTTTTGTAGTGGCTGTTGTTATTAAAAGATGCATTTAAAGGGCATTTTTATCCCTTTAATACTCACAACTATAGTGAAACCTGTGACTTAGGTGTCAGATTCAGCCCTGAGCCTGAATTCAGCTGACCTTCACATTTTTTAAGGCTATTAGAGACGAAAAGATAATTTCTATGAGGCGGGCTTTTGCAATTTTCTGAATAAAACTAGAACCTTTCTAAAGATTAATAATTAGACACAGGAAGCATTCTAAAGAATGGCAAATCAGTTAAATAAACATTTAAAAGTACAGTAGATAACAAATGTTTGCCTTTGGAAGTCCAGAGTCCAAAAAAAAAAAAAAAAGTGCTAAATCTAAACTCCAACCGGGAATCCAAACTCATGGAGCCCCTAGTTCAAAAATAGTGAGCATAAAATAAATGAATAAATAAATTAATTAATTAAATTAAAAAATTTAAAAAATGGTGGGTGTAGAAAGTGATAAACTCACTTTCCCAGTTCCATTGAAACAACAAAGTTGTTTCACAGGGAAAATAAATCCTGAGCTGCACCGAAAATAGGAAGTGATACTTCCAGCACAGTTCAAACCGTAAATGATTTCTGGAGAATAAGATCTTACTGACACATAATCTAGAGTAGGAGAAAGCATTCAGGGAGTCCAGTACCATCAAAGCAGATATCTTGGATACGTTGGGAAAAGCTCCAAGTTCAGTTAGTAGGCATGGGAGTGAGGGTGAACTGTGAAATAGTCATCAGGGTAATTATTTACAAATCTGTAGGCTAAGAGGAGCCACATGGCACTTCTCCACTTCTCCACAGAGTGACTGACAACGAAAGCATTTCATCCCTAGCTTAAGCCAGAGAAGTCTTCCTAAAAAAACCAAGTAAATTGCATTGGATGGGTGATCAATTCAGTGTGACGTTTCTCCTGAGACAGAAGCACCGTTGACTTTCAGGTGCAACAAGCTGTGCAACCGTATAGAGAGACTTGAAAAGAATGACTTCTCAGACCAGGAGAAAAAATATACTGAAATCCTCCATTCCCAGAGTAACGTTCTTGTTATTTTGGCATTTAGGTAGCCTGCCCACCCACCCCCTGACCAGACGTCCTAAAATGATTCCCACCAGTTGACATTTCCTCTCTTATTTACACATTAGGAGAGCAGCCTGCCCATTCCAAGGAAAATGCTCTTGGAGAAATGCACAGAGAAGCTGGAATGGCAACCCTAATTCATCAGTCAAGTCCTTTATTTGTAAATATGAATCCCCAACCAAAGACCATCAGAGAGTTTAAGAAAACCAGCAACCTAAATGCAAAGAAACAAACAAAAGAAGCAGAACAAATGACTTAAGAGGAAAAAAATAGTTCAATGAACATAAAAGAACTTGAAAAATATTCTGATCACATTCTCAGAAAGACTTGTTTGGATATTAAATATATTTGAAAAAAGAAAAAAGAGAAGAGAAAATCAGACTACTGTTAAAAATAAACAAGACTTTTTGGAACTAAAAACATATTTTTGGAGCATTTTTAAAGGAAATCAAACATCAAACTAATGATCTATTCTGAAAGATAAAGTTGAATAAATTCACAAAACAGAATAAATGAAAAATATGAATAGAATAGAGATGAGTCATTAAAAATCAGCTCAGGGGCTCTTTTTCTAGGAATTTTAGAATAAGAGTCTGGGGAAGGTAAAAAATTTGTTCTAATCAAAGAAAGGCAGTTCAAGTCTTTGGAATGAACGACTCACCTGTACATGATGTTTCAGAACTCAAAGGATAATGAGAAATTTGCATACACTTCCAGAGAAGAGGAAAAATATGTTACTGGAGGATGCTAAATACTGATTTAACAATAAGAGCCAAAGAAAGGCAGTGGTTCCTGACTTTGAGGAGTTAATGAGTTGGCCATATGAGCAAAGGAAAATTTGTAAGCCAAGTATTACAACAAGATCATATAGTGCTTATATCGGCATAGGGATAAATGACCATTAGAATTCTGGCCCTTAGGTACTCAGAAGAGGCTTCACAGAGAGGGTGCTGACCTGGGTATTGAAGCATAAGTAGGAGTTCACTTTCACTGTCAGAAAACTGGAAACAAATGCAGTAATCTACCTACTTTCTTGATTGAGAATCTTTTTTGTTTGTTTGTTTCTATATCCAAGATTTCTTTTCCATTTTATTCTTGTTGTCATGTTTATGCTACCTTCTCTTCACTGTAGGCTTATTACTTCACTTCAAGCTTTTTGTAGTAAACAGACCATATAACTTAAATTTAAAACAAATTTAGTTTCTTAAATATTAAGTACAAGCTGGTCGAAAGTTTTATATTTTTCAGGGAAGTAAAGGAAAATAATTACATGTGAATTTTAGTAACTTTATTTTATTTATTTATTTATTTATTGCTTTTTTAGGACTGCAGGTACAGCATATGGAAATTTCCAGGCTAGGGGTCAAATCAGAGCTGCAGCTGCCAGCCTGTACCACAGCTACAGCAATGCAGGGTCCAAACCTCATCCGTGACCTACACCGCAGATTGGGGCAACGCCAGATCCTTAACCCACTGAGTGAGGCCAGGGATGGTACCCACATCTTTGTGGATCCTAGTCAGGTTCGTTACCACTGAGCCACAGCGGCAAGTTCTATACATGATTTTTAAGATTTTATGGGTAGGGATGTTCACTCTGTGCCAGAGCCTCTAGTATGTAATTCTGATGGTTTAATGACTTTGATGAGATGCTGTTATACCGGAGGCAAAGCTCAACCCAGACTCTTCAACAAGGAATGACATCTTCTCTGGATTAGATGATTAAATCTAGGGTTTTCTATTTATGCCAAAACAGGAGAGAGGAAAGATAAGAAAGATCTTATGTGAGAGGGATTAAAGAAGGCTGCAGTGTGGCTCTGATCATCCTGGGAGCCTACCCTGTCACATGAATGTTTATAAGAAAATGGAAAACAGGATGGTGAAATCTGAAAACAATATGGCATGTTTTTTTTCCTTTCATTTTCAACGACCGTGGATTTCCATAAATTATTTTCAGATAAAAATGTTCTAAGTTGATGACACAAAGCAGCAGCGGCAGTATTAGAGTCAGTAAATAGATGAGCAAGCGTTACTGAGTACACCGTGTATGCAGGACTCCGCAGTGATTATTTTAGGAATGGCATTGTCCATATTAATGGTGATGACTACCTTTGGGCATAAATTGGTGATTCTCAGAGTTTCCAAAATAAAGCCAAGCCCGTTTCAACATTTTCAGGTTGCACATGCTTTTCAAATTAGTACCATATTTGGAAATTACGGTTTATATTTTAATAATGTCATTTACCTTGGGATCAGAAAAAATAAATATTAATTTTATATTACTACTTGTTCTGCTCCATATAGAATTTAGAATAAAATAGGGCATTTGGAAATCCATGGCACCCAGCTATATTGAGTAGGACTTGTTCAAAATGACTTTCATGGTCTTTCATTTTGGTGGTTTATGACCACTTAAAAAGAAAAGCTAGGGTTTGGTGATAGAGTTGCTGTGTTGCTTCATCCCATATCCCAGAAACCAAAAATATCTTTTTAGAAATCTAACTGCAGTAGTCTGGCCATCAGGAAACCTTGAAATGTATCCTGGAGGCTGTTCCCTTGTCTTTGGCAAAAGCAGGGAGGCTTGTTTGAGATGGCAATAAAAGGTTTACAGAAGGCATCTGATTCTGAGAAAAAGGCTTACTTAAATGTACAAGTGAAGGATCTGGAGCCCAAACAGGAATTTAGAAGGCTTTTTCAGTGTCACCATTTGAAAAAAAAAAAAAACTTGTTGTTTTAAGGTTGATAATTTATCCAATCATTTGGATCCAGAGCTCCGTCCATGCTGCTCAGAGCATTCAAAAATCTGCCCTGCAAAGAGCCTTGCTCCACCAATGCAAGGTAACACTATGATTCCTTTTCTGACACCCACCCCTGAAACCATGCTGGCAGTTCTCCTTTCTGTATAATGAGGCTACTGACCGACCTTGATGGTCCCAAAGTCCTCTTTTCAACAATATGATCGAAAGGCTTTTCAGTTCATTTTTCATTTTCACCCACATAACCCTTATTTACCAATATTTTAGAAACAGATATACATTATTCATTAATGAATGTTTGCACAGCTGCCTGAATGCTTGTATGTTTATTTGCGTTCCTATTGTCTAGTTTATACTAGGACTTCTAGGGAAGCAGGGACCATGTCTGATTTGTTTGATCTCAGTGCCTAATCCATTGAAACGCGCTGTAGGAAAAAATATGTTTAAATGTCTGTGTATCTGTGTGTGCCTGTATTGTGTATTTATAGACTGATTGTATGCTTTTCAAGTTCAGAAATATAAAATATATATAAATACAGTTGTGGAAGAGCAGTTGGAAGTAAACAGAGGCAGAGACTAGGGAAAGAGGGGATCCTTATTCTAAATCGAGATTTCCATTTTCTTAGACTTTACAGTGTCTCGATGTTTTATCCAAATATGCCAAAGTAGGGGTTCCTGTCGTGGCTCAGTGGTTAACGAATCCAACTAGGAACCATGAGGTTGCGGGTTTGATCCCTGGCCTTGCTCAGTGGGTTAAGGATCCAGCGTTGCCGTGAGCTGTGGTGTAGGTCACAGATGCAGCTCAGATCCTGCGTTGCTGTGGCTGTGGCAAAGGCCGGTGGCTACAGCTCCTGTTAGACCTCTAGCCTGGGAACCTCCGTATGCTGCAGGTGTGGCCCTAGATAAGGCAAAAAAAAAAGAAAAAAAATATGCCAAAGTAAAGGAAGCAGAACATAAATCTTCTCCCTACTAACAAATTCTGGATTTATGTCATTTGCTATTTTTCCAAAAAGTCTGAACATTTCCAAAGGGCGAGCCATTAATCTGTAACTGAAGAGACAGATGGACTAAAGAAAAAGAAGCGCTGCTACATCTCCTAGAAAAACAATTATATAGGGGCACAGAGAAGTCCTTAAATTGAGAACATGTCCATTCACAAGTCCATGAAGTCAAGAAGAATGTAGAAGTCCTGTCTTTGTGTACGAATTATTTTGCAAAGTTACTGTTGCAGTACTTAAATTTGGTTAAAGAGACCATGATTTAGGACTAGGCTTAGAGGTGGGCACCATGTCTGTTGGGCTGAAAATTATGTGAGAGGAGGTCAGAGGGTCAGGTCTTGCTAATTTCTCAGTGTTACGATTCCTTCTGCCTCCAGCATTGCACTACCATCAGCATCGTGTTTGGTCAGTACATGTATAATTGGAGTAACGATCCATCTGGCAAGGGAAATGATTCTTATCTCATTGGAAGGCTAACTAAGACAACTGTCTTCCATTCTTATCATCAGTTATTTTAAGTCTTACCCCAGGGGACATGCCATCTATGAAACATTTTCTTCCATCCTATTTTCTACCTTCTCCTCTCTGGTCTGGAACAACTGCCAGTCACCTGGCAATTATGTGTCATGGTGGCACCTTCTGTTTTCACGTATCTCACTGGAATGATCTCTTTGTCTGTCTTTAAGTGCAGCAGCACGGTGTGTTTATTCAGGACATATCACCAGTGCCTGGTTCCAGGATATTCAAATGGAAGATGCTCAAAGCATTGTACATAACTAAGAGTCTAGATGAGTGGATACATTCTATGTGCTCCCTTCCTAATTATCTAATTTGATGGAACTTGTACTGAGATACCTTTAGAAATTATGCCATGGGATACCTTTTTTTTTTCTTATGCTATTTTGGTGACTCGGATTCCTATCAAGATAAATGGGGCGTTCCCATTGTGGCTTAGCAGGTTAAGAACTCAACTAGTATCCATGATGCTATGGGTTCGATTCCCAGCCTCACTCAGGGGGTTAAGGATCCAGCATTGCCACAAGCTGTGGTGTAGGTCACAACTGCAGCTCAGACCTGGTGTTGCTGTGGCTGTGGTGTAGGCCAGCGGTGGTAGCTCCAAAACAAAGATAACTGGGAAATTTACTCACAGAAAAAACTATATCCATTTCTAGGACTCTATCATTAGAAGAAAATGTGGTTACAACTTAAAAATAGAAACAAATTTCCAAACCCATAGAATGTACAATGCCAAGAGTGAACCCTAACATAAACTATGAACATTGGATGATTACGATGTGTCAGTGTAGGTTCATTAATTCATATGTACCGCTCTGGTCAGGGATGTTGATGATAAGGGAGACTATGGGTGTGAGGGGACAGGAAATCTCTCTACCTTCCTCACAATTTTGCTAAGAATCTGAAATTGCTCTTGAGAAAATAAAGTCTTCAAGGAGTTCCCGGGTGGCCTAGTAGTTAAGGATTTAGTGTTGTCACTGTGGCAGCTCAGATGCGATACCTACCTAGGAACTTTTGCATGCTGTGGGCATGCAGCCAATACCTAAATACGTGAATAAATAAATAAATACATACATACATACATACATAAAGTCTTCAAACCTTTGGAAGCCCACTGTACTCTAAGCTTTTTGAAATCATTCAAATTTATCAATGTCTGAATTCCTTTAGCACAAAGCCTGGTGCATAGTAGAAGCTCAATAAATACCTATTAAATGTATGGCAAAGACTGTAGCAATTGCATGTGACTGGAGTTGAAATATATATAGAAAAAAAGTCTTAAAAATTTAGCAATAAACGCTCTACTTAAGGCATATTCTATCATGCTACCATCTCGCAAAGTCCAGAGAGAAGTCTGTACTTACCAAACTCACTCACAATTCCCTAGGATGTGTGTCTGTGTGTGTTCATGTTAACACCTAAGTGGTCTCTACTGGCATAACCGGCCTCCTCCATCATTGAATGATTTGCTCAATCTGAATATGGGCTGTTTTGGTGTTCTCTATGTCTCTGGGCGAGTTCTCCTTTGCAGTCATGAACTCCATTCTTCTCAATGCTTGGTTGGCTGGTTTCCCCCCTGAAATGGGTTCTTTCCTAGGCACCAAGGGCATGGGGGATACCCAGATATCTTGGAGATGCCTGGGAATTCTTTTCTAATCTCTTCTGTAATTTCTGTACACCTTAGGAACACCTTCTCTTATGTAAACACCCCAGCTTCCATTGTTCCAATATCTTCTATTTTCTGCTCTTTCCCCATAAGGCAAGATTTTGTCATACGTCAGACAAAGCTCATGGACATCTTCACTACCAGGAAACATTTGCAAAAGAAACTTGTTTTTATCCTTTTGATACTTTATTCAAAGAGTTAACAATAGTGAAGACTTCAGAAAAACAGAATTATCCACAATCACTGTGTGCACATTGACCTCATATCTTAGATTCTCTGATTCAGGTCGTTTTTCAATTATTTTAATCTTCTGTCCCACAAGTATCTATATTTAGAATAAATACATTGGTTTATTCAATGAATATGGTTACCATATAATCATAGGTTATATCAATTTTGAACCTAATTGAGAAGGGAGGTAAAAATGAAGTAGCCAGATGTTTTAAGAAGGAACACATTATTGAATAGAAATATTCTCCAGATTTTATTTCAAAGGCAGAGGGGGAAAATAAGTGGGACAGTCATCATCATAACCAAATAATACATGCTTGCCAGATTTCTCAAAGTTAGTCAGATATTGATTGGGGGAAAAAAAGGTTTTTGAAGGGAAAAATCAAATAAACCACTCTCAAATGTTTTAAGATATTCACAGGCTAAATTTTAATGCTAAGAACAGATAGCTGCATTTAATGTTTAGAACAGATACCTTCTGGGATGTGGGATGGTGTTTTTGAAAAATAATAGCACTTTTGGAAGAAGAGATGTTAGTGTTTTCAAATTCTGTTCTCCTACTCAAATCAGTTGTGTTTTGACCATCACAAATATTTTATGAGCAGCCATTGGGAGCAAAGGGCCCTTTGCAATTATAGTTGCATAAAAAGCCTTTATGCAATTATAGATCTTAAGCTATGGACATTAAATAAGGCAAAATATTCTGTAGTTGATTATGCATCCTTAGCGTCCAGTGTTGGAGCCATTTTTTTTGGCCATGCTCCCAGTATATGGAAGTTGTCAGGCCAGGGATCAAACCTGCACCACAGCAGTGACCTAAGTCACTGCAGTGATCACACTGGACCCTTAAGCGGCTGTACCACAAGAGAACTCCCTCAGTGGATTCTATTTTTATCAAGCAGCAATTGGTACAACATTAAGTTTCATCGTCTGATACTCAGTTGAGATAAGGTTGGGTTTGGAGACTGGCTTAAGAGAATTACCTAAATAGTTAATTTGTGTGTATTTATATAGGTAAGATACACATTTATTTTCTCATTCATAAATATTCATTCAGGATGTGGAAGGTAGAAGCTACTAGGATTTTTAGAGACACAGGGAGGAGAATCTTTCCTAAATTATCATCATCATCATTCAAGAAAAAAGGAAGGTAGAAAAAAAATCTGTAAAGTGTTATTTCCTTAGTCAAAGATTCTGGAAAGCCCTCATCCACTTCTTTCAGTTCATCAAGGACATTATTCGTTCTGTATCTCCTTTTTCTCTGGCATCATTAGTCTCTCCTTTCTCACTGCATCCTTCAATCCTCCCATCGCTACAAATCAATCTGTTTTGCCTCCGTTATTTCAAATAAAACAAACAAAATACTCTGACTTGTCTCTGCAGACCTTTCCAACTATTGTTTTTTTATTCCCAGAAATAATTGTTAATAATACTTTCTGTCTCCACATCTTACTTTCCCTCTCCTACCAATCGTGAATCCGTCTCAGTCAGGCCACGGAAACTGCTCTTATCAGCATCACTAAAGCCTTCTTGTTTCCAAATCCAAATCCAAATTTAAGTGTTTTTTTTTTCCTTTTTTTTTTTAAACAGAGCAGTGGACAGCATTCCACATAATGAGTCATCCCCTCCTTCTTTAAACACTGCTATCTAGGTCTTTGTCCACTTCTAAGCCTCTTTCTACTCCTTGGCTCAGCTTAAAAAATGTAGCCATTCTAGGAGTTCCCCTCGTGGCTCAGTGGTTAACGAACACTAGCATCCATGAGGACGCAGGTTCAATCCCTGGCCTCGCTCAGTGGGTTAAGGATCTGGAGTTGCTATGAGCTGTGGTGTAGATCACAGACACAGTTCGGATTCTGTGTTGCTACGGTTGTATGGCAAAGGCTGGTGGCTATAGCTCTAGCCTGGGGACCTCCATTACCTGCCCTAAAAAGACAAAAAAATAAATGTAGGAGTTCTTCAGAGCTAAACTCCTCATCTGCTCCTTTTCTCATGCTACAATTTTCCTTTTCTCTGAAAAAATGTCTTTCAATTGTATGGCTTGAATGTGCGATTGTTAAGTACTTATATACATATTTGCAACCTAGACTTCTCCAATGAGCTCCAGACTCATATGGAAGTGCCCACTGATGTCTCTTAGATGTCTGAAGTGCATCCTAAACATGACACATCCAAAAGTGGACTCAGATCCTCACCTCTAAGCCTTGTCCTCCCAGGTCTTTAGTAAATTGCACCCCCATCTACACAATTGTTCAACCCATATTCCAGGTAGATATGCTTTATGCCTTCTTCTCTTTCTTCTCATGCCTCACACTATCAATCAATATTTTGCCAGTGACCTGGCATACTTTTGAGCCTATCCATTTTGTTGCTTTTTTTACCCCTTAAAATTCTAGCACACGTGAACATTATTTATGTATTATGCCATCAGTATTAACACTCAGGAATAATATAGTTGATTTGCTAAGGATAAGAAATAATCCTGAAGAATTCTGACTTGTTTCTCAAAAAGTTGTAGCAAGAATAATCCAGTTAACAATAAATATTCACTAATCTCTTTGTAGACACTAAGCACTGTTATAAATCATGCAAGAGATCCTAAATTATTTATTTATGGCAAACAACTAAGGAAATGGCATGATATTTAAAGTCATGTGTTTTGTTGACTTCTGCTACTCCTGACTTCTAATACTCTAATTTTTTTCATTTGTATCATGTTTTACTATATATTTTAATATTATTTTAATTACTACACTGTAAGTAACTCAGTAAGTAAGCAATGTCAAATCCTTTACGGGTCAGTGCTGTACACAAGAGTGAATGAAAGAGTGAGAGAGCATACAGACCAAAAAGTGTAATAAATTTAAGATACATACCCTATTCCAATGGGTAGGTTTATTTTGGGGAGTAGGGATTTTAATTTGGAGGTAAGGGAGTAGAGAACAGTAAATAAACATAACATAAAGCAAAACATTGTAAGTATTTAAGAACTGTGTCATTTAAAAAAAAAGTGAGGGAAAATATAATGTTTTTAATGGAAGAGATAGTAGCATTTTGAGAGTTGAGATAAGCCTAAATTGGCTTACAGAAGTAAAACTATTTTTTTTATTAGCACCATGTTCTAACCAACTGAGCTAATTGGCCATATAATAAAACAAAAAATGTTTAACCTCATTGAAATAGTAATGCAATCCAGTGGTGGAGAAGTTGTACTATGGAAAAAATGTATAAGAAAATAATTCATGTCATTTGATAAAATTATTAAAATTTTACCAACTGGTGGAAGAGCTGGAGAGGGAAAGATATTTTTAGGCTAAGAGAACATCGTTGCAAATCAAGAAGTGGGCAGAAAGCAATGGGTGTTGGGAATAATGAGCAGTTTGACAAATAGTGTTGTTTTTCGTGGAAGCAGAGATTGGATTTGTAGCATGGAAGGTCTTGAATGCTCAGCTGGAGAATTTTAATGCATTTCTGTAGAATCAGGATAGGACACCTTGCGTTTGGTTTGTGTTTTAGGATGCCTCATATGGTGATGATGTATTAAAAAAAAAAAAAAAAGAAATGGATACTGGAATTAGAAAACCAGTTGGGCTTCCTACTGCAAAAACCCAGGTCTGAGCCAGTGGCTTAACAGGTGGAATGGAAAAGTAGAGAAGACTGAGTGACATATTGCCGAATGAAACATTTACAAGACCTAGCAAGTACATGCGAGGGGAAAATACAAAGTTACTCCAAAGTTTGGAACTCGAGTGCTGGAAGATGGATGAAAGGGAGATAGGAAAGTCAGAAGAAGGACTTATTCAGGGATAGCGCAATGATTAGTTTCCTTGGGAACCTGTGGATCTTCTGAGGCCAGAATCTGGCAGAGAGTTGACAGTCTGGAGGGCGGGGTGGGGTTAGAGATCATGAATTTGGGCTCCTTGGTATCAAGGTGGTAGATAAGTCATGGAAGGATTAGTGTTATGAGGAGTTTATACAGCTGGAGAAAGTAAAAATAGAAAGAGTAATAAACCAAAAATCAATGTTTCATTGTATTTCGTCCCTTTCCTGTACAGCCCTAAAAACTGACATTGCGGGAGGGACTGGGTGGTTTAATAGGGAGAACTGTTAATATGAATGGGTGGACAGAAACCAGAGATTTTGGAAAGTTTATACCAACATTAAGAGTATTGACTGCAAAGCTGGATCCTGGAAACAAGCTTAGGGTAGAAGATAGCTGTTATTTTAAACAAAATTAATTAGAAATAATTTCATTTTTCTTTTCAGGGCCACACCCATGGCATATGGAGGTTCCCAGGCTAGAGATCAAATAGGAGCTGTAGCTGCTGGCCTACACTACAGCCAGGGCAACACCAGATCTGAGCCATGTTTGTAACCTACACCAAGCTTATGGCAATGCCAGATCCTTAACCCACTGATCAAGGCCAGGGATTGAACCTGCGTCCTCATGGATACTAGTCAGATTTGTTTCCGCTGAGCCACGACAGAAACTCCTATTAGAAATGACGATAACATGTGGAACTTTTTGAATACAGTAAGTTTTAGTTGAGGTTATGGGATGTACTTAGGTATAAAATTACTTTTATATTAAATACTAGGGAAGCTCGTGTTTCTTTAAAAAAATGCTAATAATGGATTCTAAAAATGGGAACCGGGAGGGGCTGAACAGCTGGAAAACAGATGGGGGCTAGGGTGGGTGTGGTGAACAGAAAAGTCATTACTAAAGAGAAATGTTTAATCTTATATGTCTCCTGTTTGATTTGGTGGTTATATAGTGGAATTAGAGGCATCTTTTTGGCAGCCAAAATGGATTTGGGTTCTGTAGTAAAGTTTATAGATAGTACAGTGTGGCTTTGCAGAGAATGATAGAGTCTGTTACTGAATTGTGCACACATACCACATTTACTAAAGGATGCTGAAGCACTGATGCTGTGGTACTCCTTCAGAGTCTTTTAAAGCTAACATTATAGAGAGAGCTTCCCTCTGCATCCTGTAGGAAGGAATCCCTGTATCACGTGTTCCACTCATTTCTGTCCGTGTTGTTTGCTCCCTGGAACCTATCCGTATACAGAATATTGAATCGCACTTTGCCAAGTCCAGTCTTTACTGACTGTCTGCTGTCCTAGATCCTAACGTCGCTGACATGGGCACTTGGCACTTCCTGTTCATCGTTGTGAGTGTTTCAGGTTGTCCCTGACATAAAGTTCAGTAATTACCTATGGACTGACAGCCTGATGACTGAAGGAAGAAGAAATAGTTTCCTCTATTAGAAAGTATGGACCTTGAGAAGAGAGATGGTTCCCTGTTCACTCTGATCTAACCCTTCCTCTCTCCATCCCTCCTTCCTTCCTCATTCATTCCCTTGTTCTTTGATGTGCATGGCTGTATTCCTAGCACCTAGAGCAGTGCCTGAGACACACCATTGACACTTGGTAAGGATTTATAGAATTTGTGAATATATTTATTCATTAACTCCTTCACCTGTCAAACCCTGCATGTACATCTTCTTTATACAAGACATTCTTCGGGGTCCTAAGTTTGTAAAGAATATCGGTACTAAAAAACCCTTGGAGTTCCCATTGTGGCTCAGCAGTAAGGAACCCGACTAGTAACCATGAGGATGTGGGTTCGATCCCTAACCCCACTCAGTGGGTTAAGGATCCAGCGTTGATGTGAGCTGCGGCTAGATTACGGATGTGACTCATTCTTGCATTGCTGTGGCTGTGGTGTAGACCGGCAGCTGCATCTTAGATTTGACCCCTAGCCTTGGAACCTCCATATGCCGTGGGTGTGGTTCTAAAAAGCAAAGCAAAATGAAACAAAACAAAACAGAACAAAATGAACACTTTCAACTACAGGCTAAGGAGTATAGTAACTGCTTGGTTAGAGGGGTGTGTCCTAGGGGCTTTAAGAGCAGAGAGGACAACAATGGGGAGGAAAGCTGTGTGGAGAAAGCTGAGTGTCAGAGTGTCAGTGAAGGCTTCCATTTTGGGTTTTTTTTGTTTGTTTGTTTGTTTTTGCATTTTAGGGCTGCACTCGCTGTGTAGGTGGTTCCCAGGCTAAGGGTCCAGTCAGATCTATAGCTGCCAGCCTACACCACAGCCACAGCCACAGCAATACCAGATCCAAGCTGCGTCTGCAGCCTACACCACAGCTCACGGCAACACCAGATCCTTAACCCACTGAGCGAGGCCAGGGATCGAACCCACAACCTCATGGTTCCTAGTTGGATTTGTTTCCACTGTGCCACGACTGGAACTCCAGTGAAAGCTTCCTTAACCTAAGAATTTAAGGAGGCTAACACACTTTACAAATGCCCATAAATATGCATCAATTTGAATTAAATGTATATTCTCTTTTAGCTGTTAAGGAAATTTCAATACTTCGGTTTTCAAATGTGGGTGACACGGGCTGGAGCAGATATGTCAGGATAAATTGAAAAGCTTTCTAAAATAAAGATCCCCTTCCCTTTGTCATATCTGAGATTCTGCCGTGCAGAGGGATATATTTTGACAAAGCCTCAAAGATAGTTTTATGCAGTGCCCCTCTCCCTCCCCTGGTAAAATAACTTTACCCTGATGAGAATGGACCCTGCCATCTGAGAGAGTGATTTTATATCCTGAAAGCACCCGATGGGCTCATTTAAGCCACAGGTTCCTATGGTGTATTTTGAAAAATTTGTTGGAGTACAGTTGACTTACAAATTGTGTTAGTTTCAAGTGTACAGCAAAGTAAATCAGTTATACATATACTTGTTCCTTTTTGGATTCTTTTCCCATATAGGTTATTACACAGTACTGAGTAGATTGCCCTGTGCTATATAGCAAATCCTCATTATTTATCTGTTTTATATATAGTAGTGTCTATATGTGAATCCCAACCTCCTAGTCTGTCTGTCCCCCCATTTCCCACGTTTCCCCTTTGGTAACGGTAAGCTTGGTTTTGAAATATTTGACTGTTTCTCTTTCCTATAAAATATTTTTTGTATTTTTCTTAAGGGGATAATTTTGTGTGGGGTGTTGTTCTTTATTTAGAAAGTTGAATATATCTGTAGATTTTAAAGTGTTACTTTAAATACCTTTCAATTTACATGTCCTTTAAGAAGAGCTGTTCCTTTATCTTGAATAAATTTGACGTAAGCCATTTTTCAAGGACAGAACTATTAAACTTTTATTGAGAGAAATGGTAGTACATATGAGTAGGAGATAAAACAAAGAATTTACTGTTGAAATGATGTAAGAGGGAAATATAAGTGGGCCATGTGTATATTTTCTTACATACATATGTACATATGTTTAAGGTCCATCAACAACTAGCACACAGATGTCTGTGTTGAAAACTCTTCATCTTGATGTTATGTTTACTGCACTGATGGGTTCTCTGTTTTCATTCAAACTCTTAGCACATGTTTATTGAATCTTACAAAATGATACTGTACTTGTGTTTATTCTTTTCTCCTAACATTTATTTTTGTTATTGTTCAAAGACTTTTTGATGTTCCCAAAGTCCCTAATTGATGGCAGTTGAATACATTGTTGATTACTAATTAGGACTAATTCCATGCAAATTTTAATTTACAAGCTGAAAGATTCAGAGGAACATATTTCATTTTCATATTGAAAAACAACAGGGTCCTCAGCATTCTTAATGACTGGAAGAAAATGAAGCCTTTAGCATGAAACTTTTATATACATAATTTTGAAGGTGGTACTGTTAGAAAAATATTTCATTCCTTTTGCTTTCAAGGTAATTATTTTCAGGATGGACTGTGAGTTTGGGATTCGAAGATGGAAACTACTACATTTAGAATGGATAAGCAATGTGGTCCCACTGTACAGCACAGGGAACTGTATCCAGTTTCTTGGAATAGAACATGACAGGGGATGATATGAGAAAAAGAATGTACACATTTGTATGACTGGGTCCCTTTGATGTATAGCTTAAATTGGTTCAACAATGTAAATCAACTACACTTTAATTAAATAATTTTTTTAAAAATGATAATTATTTTCTCTGCCTTAAACATTTTCAGAATGAGTCAAATTTCTGAGTTTCCATATCTCAACTGGATTTGAAATGTGTAAATCTAACTCTCTCTGTTTATATACACACACATATAAAACTCACTGTGATAAACACATGAATAAATGTTACTTATTTTTTTAATACCTAGACCACCACGACATTTGTCTGCTAATTCTCTTTCTCAGTTGGTGGTGAAGAATGCTATCTTGATTAGATTTTATAATTTCAGAAATTTTTTTATTGTTTAGTAATTTCTCTTCCAGAATTTTTATCTTATTTGAAATATTCTGAAACCAAAAAGAAAGGAACTCAATCAAGTATACTACAAAAAAGAATCATTAAACCACAAAAGGAAAAACAAAAGAGGGTGAAATGAACAGAGAAGAACTACAAAAACTAGAAAGTGGGTGTTGAAATGGCACTAAGTACACATTTAACAGTGCTTGCCTTAAATATCAATGGACCAAATGCTCCAATCAAAAGACACATTGTGGAAAATAGGATTTAAAAAAGAACTGGTATATATGTCTGTACATATATATAGGGAATATTACTCAGCCATAAAAAAGAAATAATGCCATTTGCAAGGAATATTGCCATTTGCAGCGATGTAAATGAATCCAGAGACCACCATACCAAGTCAAAGACAAAATATGGTATGATATCACTTACATGTGGTATCCAAAAAATAACAATTTATTTATAAAACGGATACAGAGTCACAGGCACAGAAAATAATTTTACAGTTACCGAAGAGGAAGAGTGGGAAGGATAAATTTGGAGTGTGGAATTAAAAGACACGCTGCTATACATGGTACTACGGAATGGTGAGGAATATGAATAGCACTGCTAGAACTCACAGCTTGTATGAATCTCCAACCTTTGCATTCAGCATAAGGTAGTTCCCCAGGCTAGGCAGGGGTTGAATCAGAGCTGCAGTTGCCAGCCTACGCCACAGCCATGGCAACACTGGATCCGAGCTTCATCTGCCACCCTATGTGGCAGCTTGGGGTAATGCCAGATCCTTAACCCATTCAGTGAGGCCAGGGATTAAACTGGCATCCTCAAAGACACTATGTTGGGTTGTAATCCACTGAGCCACAATGGGAGCTACTCTCCTCCTATTTTCTTTTTTTTTTTAATTACTCAATGAATTTTACTACATTTATAGTCGTACAACACTCATCACAACCAAATTTTATAGCATTTCCATCCCAAACCCTCAGTGCATCCCCCCACCCCCAAACCTGTCTCATTAGGAAACCATACGTTTTTCAAAGTCTGTGAGTCAGGATCTGTTCTGCAAAGAAGTTCATTGTGTCCTTTTTTTAGATTCCACGTGATAGCACTGATGATCTGACTGACTTCACTTAGCATGATAACCTCTAGGTCCATCCATGTTGCCGCAAATGCCGTTATCTCTTTCCTTTTAATGGCTGAGCAATATTCCATTGTGTGTGTGTACCACCTCTTCTTTACCCACTCCTCTGTCGATGGACAATTTTCTTTTAACTTTTTAAAAATTAAAAATCAAATTTTAATCTTGTTCATTCTGAGTTTCCAAAGTCAAATATGATTCAAAGGCTTTCTTATCATTTCCCTCTTTCACAAGCTCCATCTATTCTCTGCAATTGCTTTCTCTCTGTCCCTGCTCTGGGTGTGTGTACGTGTGCGCGTTAAAAAGTAGATATGGTTAAGGACAGGTCGGGTGATTTAGGGTGAAGTCATTTGATATCTCAGAATCCGCTTCTCCACTTCTAGTTGATGTAGTGTGCTGAAGCGTAGAGATTGCTAAAATGACTCTTCATCTAGTGATTTCTTTTAAATAAAACTCTAGATATGGAAATGGTTTACCTGAACTTTCACAGATATAGAAATCAAACTTCAAAATATACCTCTTACTATTTTTCTCTTGATATTTTCTATTCTTTTCAAATTCTTCACTTCCCATTCTTGCCTTCAATGGTTAAAAAGACTTTATGCCATAAGAACGTTCATTTTGTTTTACAAACTATTTGATTTTGTACTCTCCTCAATTCTACCTTTAGTTGAAATAAGTCTTTGGGGAAAGACTCTTATTTTCTACCAGTTCTACAGAGTGAATTATGCAAGAAGCTATAACAATTATTAATAATAGCATGTCAGATTTTAGGTGTCACTATAAAGGTGACATTTTTCTTAGAAAAAGCCTTCCGACAGTGTGTTTGATCCAGAGTGTCAAAGCATTTGTGTCTGTGGAGACATTTAGAAAGTGACATGCCTATTTCTAAGTGCATATTATGAGAAGAATCGTCTGCTGCAAGTGTGATGCAAACTTAGCCCAGCCAGGAAATTGTGTGTTCAAACTGTCATGCCGCCTCTAACTTACGTCACTATTGGATTCAAATCACGTTAGTTTGGCCCAGCTAAGTGATTTTCTTTAAAATATTCATGCCATTCTCATCTTCTAGGTCATTGTGTTCCTCTTCACATTCAAATAAATTCCTTATTAATTATATAATTTGCTTCAATAGCATTTTTGGTGTACAGATGAATTCATGAATATTATGCAGTCTTTCCTAGAACAGCCAGATGGGAGAGTTAGCCAAATTCCCTTGGCTGATTAACGCCTCGATGTGGCCTTTATCTCGCCAAAGCAGAGCTTCCGTGACCTTGGAGAAGGTCTCTTCAGCTCACAGTGGACCTGATGCTGTTGAAGAACACATCAGCAGTAGTTTTCTGCACGAGTAGAGTTTCTGCTCTGAAAGTAGTCCCTATAGATATAAATGGAAATTAGAATTAGTACTAATTAAGTGAAAATTATATTCATGGGGGGATAAGGGATGTTGAGTAATGAATTAGTTTCAAAAGTGCAAGGAGATAATAACAGAATTTTATAAAGAGACTGCATTGGATTAGGAGGTTTTTCATTGCAGGAAAAGTTATGAGTTGCGAGAAGGAAAGAGGGTCTTGCTAGACCGGTGACCTATGATGAAACCGGAGGCAGGGAGGGCAGAGTTAGAAAGCTGCTGGCCTAGATACAAAGGGTGGTGAGGGGTGGTGATGAATAAGCGGTAGAAAGCAGTGAGGATAAGAGGCAGAGAAATGAATCCGGGAAGATGCACAACAGTTGGAAAAAGACCCATGAAACACACAACCTGCGATGTTTTTTATTCTGTAGAACGAATGGAAGCCTTCTGTTGGTTCTAAAGTAACAGGGTGATGTGGTCAAATCAGTGTTTGAGTGCGATGAATGTCACATGAAGGAAGAGAGAGCGATTCTAGAGGCAGGGGATCTCTTCACCTGATTATGGTTATTTTTCATTTTAATTTCTAATACATAATAGGAAAGTTTTACAGGTACACATGGAAAATACACATGGTCACAACTGAGAGTGAAGAAAACCTAAACAGAGAGTTCACTGACTGTTAGCTTGTATATAAACTGAAATGCACTGGAAGTAACAGTTGTTGTGTTAGGATGTTTTACAATTTTAGGTATTTAGTTTTTCTTGAAGTAGAGTTTTAAATTATGTAAAATATTTACATAGTTCCAACTAGGAAAAAATTCACAGTCTTGTTTCTTTTTCTGTTCTGTTAACTCTTTTCCTTACTCCCTGCATAAGCAAAATCTTATTATTTTGGTTCTCCTATATTTACATGGTATCTATTTTGAAAATTTAATAAACATAACATATTGTATTATATACATACACATATATAACCTGTTTCTTCTTGCATACATACAGTTAGTCTACAAGTAGTACTGAGTAATTTTTTTCACTTAAAATGTATTCTAGAGCATTCTATCACTATCTATCAAGATATGGAAATCTTTCTCATTCTTCTTCAGAGCTGCATAGTACTGCTTTGAGTGAAGGTTATTCAACTAGTTCCCTGTTGATGGCTCTTTAATTAATGCCACAATCAATACCCTTACTTATGGGCTATTTTATATATTTGCCATGATGTGCAAGTGAGATCACAAAGTCAAAGGACAATACATAGAAAAATTAGCTAAATACTTTCAAATTCTTCTACATAGGGATGCATCATTTTTGTAATACTGTAACAATGAATAAGAGCACTTGTTTTCTAAGAAATGCCTCTACAGAGCATTTTCTCAATCTTTTTGATTTTTACCAATTGCATAGTTAAACATGGTAATTCAGAATAGTTTAACTTGCTTTCTATAATTTTGAGTGATGGTGGGCGTTACTCATATATATAAAATAATTTGCATATGTTGCATATTATTCATGTTTTATGGAATTTCTCCATTTTTCTATTGGACTGTTGGTCCTTTAATTCCAAGTTTTGGAATCTTTCATTAATAAGATATTAGCCTTATTACTTATTACACTTTTTTTCACTTTTTACTTGTATTTTTCTTTTTTTGCTTGTTATTTGTCAATAATTTCTTATTTTGCTCTGGATTTTGAATATTGGCAGGTTATAAAGTAATTTACCCATGTTTTCTTCTAATACTTGCATGGTTTCAAATGTGAATTCAGAGCTCTAATCCATTTGGGATTTATTTTGGTTTTGGTGTAAGATATATCTTTTTTAAAAAAAATCTAATCATACAGTTTTTACAGTTATTAACAAGTCCATATTTTCCTCTACTAATTGAAATGCTGCTTTCCTTGTCTACTAAATATTTGTATATAAAATACCTATTGATTCTTCATTTTGTTTCACTGATCTGAATTTCAACTCATGTAAAAATACTAATATTTTCATTTTAGTCACTTTGCAATGTTTGAAACTTGAATATGAGTAGACTCTCTTTTCACCTCCCATATGTTTTGCTTTTTATTTGGGAAGTTTTCTAGCTATTTCCACTGGTTTATTCTATCATGTAATATTTATAATCAATTTTTCCATAGCTAAAAAAATTTGATGGAATTTTTTGTCATAATCACATTACATTTATAATTTTACCTACTGAAGATAAACGGCTTTTTTTATGATGCCAAATTTTGCTATTCAAGAGAATGATATGTTTCAATTTGTTCTTTGGCATCTTATGTTTTTCCTGATATGTTTTGTACATTTTATTAAATTTATACTTAGCTATTTTATTTTTACTACCAATATATCAATAGGGTATTCCGTTATATTTTTTCACTTTCTTTCTTTTTACCACTGCACCTGAGGTATATGGAAGTTCCTGGGATAGGGGTTGAATAGGACCTATGGCTGCTGGTCTACTCCACAGCCATAGGAATGCCAGATCCAAGACACATCACCAACCTATGCACCAGATTATAGTAATGCTGGATCCTTAACCCACTGAGTGAGGCCAGGAATTGAACCTGCATCATCATGGATACTATGTCAGGTTCTTAACCTGCTGAGCCACAACAGGAATTCCCTTCCATTATATTTATACAGATATTTTTTGATTCTATGAAGGCCAGTAATTTCTGTACATTAATTTTCTATTTTCCTCTCTTGGGGCAGCTTTTTCATTGGTGTTTTGTTGGTTTTATATATCTCATCTTACCTTAAACAAATGGATGTAGTTTTCCTCATATTTTTATTTTTTATTTTATTATTATTATTATTATTATTATTATTATTTGTCTTTTTTTTTTAGCACTGCACCTGTGGCATATGGAAGTTCCCTAACTAGAGGTCTAATCAGATCTACAGCTGCTGGCCTATGCCACAGACACAGCAATGCCAGATCTGAGCCATGTCTGCAGCCTACACCACAGTGCAAGGCAACTCCAGATCCTTAACCCACTGAGCAAGGCCAGGAATTAAACCCACATCCTCATGGATACTAGTTGGGTTCATTACCATTGAGCTATAACAGGAACTCCTTCCTCTTCTTTTTGGAAAAATCTTATGCTTTTGGAAGTTCCCATTGTGGCTCATTGGAAACTGGCCTCCCTCAGTGGCTTAAAGTATCCGGTGTTGCTATGAGCTGTGATATACTTTGCAGACACAGCTTCAATCCTACATTGCTGTGGCTGTGGTTTAAGCCTGCAGCTACAGCTCCGATTCGACCCCGAGCTTGGGAACTTCCATATGCTGCGGGTGCAGACCTGAAAAACAAAACAAAAAAAAATAAGTAAAATAAAATAAAAATAAAATTATGCAGGGTTATTGATTGATAACCCTGATAATTGATCAAATCGTAATTGATTTTTCTTTTCTAATTGCTTCGTCAAGTAGATCCAGTACAATAGTTAAATAAGAGTAGAGATAGATGATTTTTTTTGTTCCATATATGTGAACACTTCTAATTTCCTCATTAGGATGCTGATTTAAAGCTGAAATACACATCAGCTTTTAAGGAAGGTATTTATCAGGTTTTTAAAAATCATAAATAGTATTTGATGTGTCAAATGCATTTTGATATAAAGACCATGTCTATTGAGATGATTTTATGACTTTTCTATTTATATATCCTGATGTGATGAATTACATTAAATGATTTCCTGAGATTAATATGTTTTTACCTTGGAGTTCCCTTCGTGGCTCAGTGGTTAATGAATCCAACTAAGAGCCATGAGGTTGCAGGTTCGATCCCTGGCCTTGCTCAGTGGGTTAAGGATCCGGCGTTGCCGTGAGCTGTGGTGTAGTTTGCAGACGCGGCCTGGATCCCACGTTGCTGTGGCTGTGGCGAAGGCCGGCAGCTACAGCTCCTATTAGATCCCTAGCCTGGGAACCTCCACATGCCGTGGGTGCGGCTCTACATAAAGGCAAAAAGACAAAAAGAAAAAAAAATGTTTTTACCTTTCTTGAATAAATTTTACTTATTTCTGAAATGATTACTTTATGATTTTAGGTTCTCTTTTAAAATCTTTTTATAAACTTCATTTTAGTAAATTTCTCAGCAAAATTGAGGGAAAGGTGCAAAGACTGCCCATCTACTTCCTGCCCCTATATGTGCATAGCATCCCCATCATCAACATCTCCCACCAGATTGGTACATTTGCTATAACTGATGAACCTTCACTGTCACATAATAATCAACCAAAGTCAGTAAGTTTACATTATGGTTTACTTTTAGTATTATATATTCTATGAGTTTTGACAAATGAATAATTATATATTCGTCATTATGGTATTTATACAGAGTATACTCACTGCCCTAAAAATCCTCTGTGCTCTGCTTATTCTCCTCTCACCTATCCCAAACCCTGACAACTACTGATATTTTAATTGTATCCATGGCTTTGCCTATTCCATAATGTCATATAGTTGGAATCAGACAATATATAACCTTTTTCATATTGGCATCTTTCACTTGGTAATATGCATTTAACATTCCTCCATGTCTTTTCAGATATGGCATGGCCACAACAATTTGCCATTAGGGAAAGCATATAGACAATTGTCTTTCAGTGTCTGATACAGAGTAGACGGAGAAAGGGCAATAGTCTATTTGTATCATACACACAATATTTTATAGTATTTGTATGAAAACCAAGCAAGAGTATCTATTAAACCAATATTTTCATTTAAGAATCACCAGGAAAAATGCTCAGTAAAATTTATGTCATGGCTGAAAGCAACTTTCAAAGAAACTAAATTAAATTCAAACTCTAGTGCTTTGTGTGTGTGTGTTTGAAATGAAAAAAGAAAAATGTTTAAAATTTTTCATTGAAATGGGGAGTGAAATCGATCTACCACATCAACACTTTTTATTGCTTTGAGTAATTAGTATGCTGTTGAAATGTTATTTTGAATGCACATCATTTGAGTTAGTAATAACTGAATTTCTGCAATTCACACTTTGTTGTGTGTGCTTCTCCTTCAGCTATTTCTTTACAAATGTGCAATAGTCATTATAAAAAATGTTTATGAAAAAGACTGCCACTAAAGTTAAAAAATCAAAGTATTCAATTTATTGATATTCTAACAAAATGATAAAACATCTCTCTTTGAGAAAGTGGGAAAATATTTATTAATGTCATTCTCTCACCATGATAATGTCAACAGACTATGTCACTAAACTGAGGGCACATTTGATGTGGCAGGGTGAGGAGGCCTATGAGTCTATTTCTCAGAAGTATTCTTTGAAGAAAGATTCTTGAATATTTGGTCTCATTTGTATGAATTTTGGTTTTCATCCCAAATCTCTACTCAGTAATGAGTTGTCAGTACCTTTTAATAATGTCAAGTGTCATTTGCCAAATAAGTGGCAGTCGTGCTCGTTTCGGCAGCATGTGTACCAAATGAGTGGCAATGATTTCAGTAGTAATGTTAACTAAGTGAATATTTTTTCTTAAATTGTGCAGACCAAGCTAACAGTATATTACATGCTAGCCTGTTTTTTTCTTTAAATGAAAAAATATACTTTAAAAAAAGTTTATACTTTTTAGAAATTATAGTTTATTTAGAATGTGCCAATTTCTGCTGTACAGCAAAGTAACCCAGTCATACATATATATACATCCCTTTCCTTGTATTATCTTCCATCATGGTCTCTCTCAGGAGACTGGATATATTTCTCTGTGCTATAGAGTAGGACCTTATTGATCATCCACTATAAATGTAATAGCTTATAAAAATTGTTTTTGATAGTATAAACATACTCATTTTAATCAAGTTTTTATTCTTTGTGTATGTATTTAAGATATCCTTAATATGAATGAGAAAAAAATCGAATTAATCGACTTGTATATACTTTTAGAATAATTTCCTTGAAACTTTCATGATTCTGGTGCTGACCAGTGAATTTAAATATGAACATTCCTTTTCAGTGTAGTTATCTCCTAAGTCTAGTGTAATAATACCAATGAAATCCACACTAATTAAACACTTCATTCCCAAAGGGACAATATGCCATGCCACGTAAATAGTAAAAGATCCCTCCTGATTTATTGAATTCAATTATATACTAAGTTTTAAAGACTTTTTCTCCCCCCCTTTTTTTTTTGTCTTTTTAGGGCCTCACCTGTGCCACTGGAAGTTCCCAGGCAAGGGGTCAAATCGGAGCTGTAGCCGCTGGCCTATGCCTCAGCTGCAGCAACGCCAGATCCAGGCTGCGTCTATGACCTATACCACAGCTCACAACAATGCTGGATCCTTAATCCATTGAGAGAGGCCAGGGATCGAACCTGCATCCTCATGGAACCTAGTCAGATTAGTTTCCACTGAGCTGCAATGGAACTCCCAGACTTTTTTCTTTAACAGTGGTTGTGAATAATCAACAATTGCTTTAACATTGTTCCTCTGGCTTGTTTTATATCCATTATAATAAATATGCATCGTGGTGTCTAATTTAGAAAAACATTGTGGGAAGTTTAAGTATTCCTTTAATGAATTACATAATAAATATAAAACCATTCATTGTAGTAGAATCTTGATACTTAAGTAATTACTAAAACTTTCAAGTAAGAAGAACTGAATGTGAAGAAGTTTTGGTTATCTATCACCACATAATGAAGCACCACAAAATTTACCAGCTTAAAATAGCAACTTGTTTTCTCTCATGGTTGTGTGCGTTGATTGGGGTGAGTGGGGTGGTGCTTGCTAAATGTATCTAATGCAATTGCAGTCAGGTACCATCTAATGCTGCCATCATCTGAAGTCTTGACTGAGCTAGACATCCAAGATTGCTCACTTATATGGCTGGCAATTGATGTTAGCTGTCATCTGGTGCATGTATAAGTGAGCTCTTCATGTGGTGTAGGATTCTTACAGAATGGCAGCTGGGTTCTGCAATGGAGTGTTCCAAGGGTTAACATTCCAAGAAGCTCATCTTCAATAAATTTATATTTCGGAGTTCCCTTCATGGCACAGCGGAAAACGAATCTGACTAGGAACCATGAGGTTGTGGGTTTGATCCCTGACCTTGCTCAGTGGGTTAAGGATCCTGCGTTGCCATGAGCTGTGGTGTAGGTTGCAGATGCCACAACCTGGGATTCTGCGTTGCTGTGGCTCTGGTGTAGGCTGGCAGCTGTAGCTCCAATTAGACCCCTACCCTGGGAACCTCCACATGCCACAGGTGCAGCCCTAAAAACAACAAAAAAAGACCAAAAAAATTATATTTCAATCACGCATCTTAATTTCTTATGCGATTAAGATTATTGAAAGAAAGGAGTATTATTGAAGATGGAGAAGCCAAACACTCTAAAGATAGGACTTGGGATGGTTGTCCATATGAAAATAAACTTATCAGGGGAAATGGAGAAACTGGAACTGAAAGAAGGATGTAAATCAGTTGAACAGATCTTTTGAACTCAGAGTTTTACTAGTTTACTTCTAAACTTATTCAAACCACTTCTAAACACACTGTTTTAACTTTGCATCCAGTCTCCTTCCTTCCTTCCTGCCTGCCTGCCTGCCTGCCTTCCTTAATACTTTCTCTGTGGCCTTGGTGAGACACCAAATACTTTGATCCTTTCCTCTGTTTTTCCTCAACTATGGCTTCTCATGTCTCTGCAAAACAGCTTATACTCTATGAATCAGTATAATACTACAGTTATTTACTGACAACCCCCTTAATTTCCTGGCTATCTTTTTTTTTTTACTACCATTTTCTGCATCAAAGCAACCATACGCTTCTCCTGTCACAAAGAAAGTTACTCAAGCATGCATAATGTAGCATTCAAAAATGTATTTCCTTCAACATGAGCTAGGCTTTAATCTCCATGGGGAGTGGGCTACTTTACTCATTGGTAAGCTTCCTGTCTTTTCTCACAGTCGCCATTCCAAATCTTAACTATTCAATTCATATTTCAAAACTTTCATTAAAAACTTACCTCTTACAATACATGACACAAAACAAGCCATCCTACACCCCTGCCCTCATACCACCATACCCAGAAACATTTGCTTCCGTCCTTCTCTTATGTCTTGGAATAAGATGGAGATCTTGTTCTATTCAAGGAAAACCCTTCCATCTAGAACAAAACCCCTCCCTTCTCCTCTGAAACTGGTATCTTCGTTTCTAATTTTTCTTACAGGATTTTTCTTTTCTTATGGACTAAACTACTTTCTTTTTTCCCAAAGGTTCCAGCATTACACCTCCCCCCTACCCCCACATTTTCTGTACTCTTACTGGGCTCTATGAACCACCTTAACTTCAGCAAACATTCACTTGTATATAACTCTCTAATCTGTCTCTGTCCTGAATCCCTCTCATATCTGAATGTTTCTTGGGCATTTGTACTTTGACCCCATTATCCCTTGAGCTCAGAGTATCTGAATCCTAACCTACATGGCGTCCAACCTTTATTCCAAACCCATTCATTATTTTCATTCCCCCTTCTCAGGAGTAACATCATCCTCAAACAAGTAACCTAGGTCACAAGCCTTGGAGTCATCCTACATTCCTCAATCTTGCTCCCAATCTCAAATCATTTAATAACCAAGTCCCAATTTTTCTGCCTCCTTATCATATTTTATAATTGTTCTTTACTTTCTAAATACACTGCCATTGTCTTCTTTTAGGTCTGGATCATTAACTGCTTTGTGAAATTTCCTTTTTTTTTTTTCCTGGCCCCTTCCTTGTTGGCTTCCAATCTATCTTCTACATGGTTTCGAGAGGATCTCAGAGGCCAATTAGAAGTGGTTCTCCATTGCCTATAGGTTGGAATCCAAGCTCTTTGGCATCTCACAGAAGGCCTTTCTTGTTGGGTCTTATGTTCCCTCTCAAGGATCACCTATCATAGTCCCCTCTGAGCAGCTGTACTCTGGTCCAATAAAATTGCTATAATCCTGAAAATCATTCCTAACAATTTGTATAGGCTCTGTTCTCTCTGATGTGAAGTATTCCCTTTCTCCTCTCTTATTCCTGAGTGAATACCTACCATTTAGGTCTCATTCCAAAAGCTGTCTCCCTCCTGAGGGCTTTGCTATTATTTTCTTTCCTTGTCTTATTCCTTGATTAATACTTACGTCATTGCTACACCAATAAGTCTGCTCATGTTCCACCAAAACAGATACTTGAGTGCAGAAATTGTATTTTATTCATCTCATACTGAGCCTGGTACAATATATGCTTATGATTAAATGATCCTCAGATGGCCTGGAGGGATGAAAGTTTCAAAATATTTATTTGAATAAGGTAAACGAAAAAGATATATTGTATCGATATCATTTTTCTAACCCTTTCCTCCTCAAAAAGGTCCTGGATCTTTGGGTTGGTAGATGAAGATTATGTCATTTGGTAAGTGAGTGGCAACATTGATGAAATTTTTGTCAGAGTTGATTGGGGTGATTTTAATGAAAAGAGAATTTGAAAATAGATTTCAAATCTACTTCTAAATCATGAAATAGTAAGCATTCATTCATTCTTTTCTTTCTTAAACTAGAATCATGACAAGAGTCAATAACTCAGTAACTTAGGGATCAAATGCCTGAAAGTAGACAATTAATACCATATACTCTATTGATTCATCCTTTGTAGAGAATTTTCTGTAAGCAAATGACTGGAGCATTGATTTCTACAGTGAAATTAGCACCATCGCTGATGGACAAGAAGTACTTTGCTGATCCAGATATTAGCATCAGGCTGTAAGAGAAAACATACTTGACTTTAACAAAAAAAACATTGTGTTTGCATTGTCAGAACCACTGAGAACCTCCATGAGAGACACAGGCCACATGTGGTTATATAAACATGGAGAAAGAACCTTAAGTTATTATGGCGATGGCCCCCATTTCTGGCTAACAGATGTAGAGTGTAGTGGTTTTGTTCAACTTTTTTTTTTCCAGCCATCTGTAAGTCAGACTGCCTTTTCCTCCCTATGGGAAACAAGACTCTTATCAAGTAAACAAACAAGTAAATCTTCACTGAGAAAAATGGAAGCTATCTGATGCTTTCTGGTGTTTGCTTCTTTCCTTTCTCTTCTCTTCCCTTTCCTCTTCCTCTTATTCCCCCCCCACTTCCTCCTCCTCTGCTTTCTTCCTTTCCTTCTTCTTTTTCTCCTTATTCTTCCTCTCCCCTCCTCCTCCTTCCTCTTCCCCTCCCCCTCCCCCTCTTTTGTCTAATTCTCCTAATAGGTGCAAACTTAGAATGTGTACGCATCAACAATCTTTCTATTTAAATCGAGACTACAGTCTTACCCCTGAATTATGTAAATGTAATCCAGGAGGTGACATGTCACCGTATTTTTTAACATTATAGATTTATGACTTCATTATTTGTGAAGTTTTTACACTTCTCATTTGGCATAATTTCTGTTTCTCATGAGGACACTGAACCCTAGAAATGAATTATTTATCACAAAATATTATCTTTAAATGCTCTATCTTTGCTCCTTTCCAAAGTTCAATGACAGAGTTCTATTTCAAAACGTACTAATACCAGGATTCTCTTAGATAATGTTGGTTTTATAAATTCAGTTAATAGGAGTTCCCATTGTGGCACAGCGGAAACAAATCCGACTAGTATCCATGAGGATGTGAGTTCTATCCCTGGCCTTGCTCAGTGGGCCAGGGATCCGGTGTTACTGTGAGCCGTGGTGTAGGTCAGTTCCTGCATTGCTGTAAGACCAGCAGCTGTAAGTCCAAATTTGACCCTAGCCTGGAAACTTTGATATGCCCGCAGTTGTGGCCCTAAAAAGCAAAAAAAAAAAAAAAAAAAAAAAAAAATTCAATTAATAAAAACCAATCCTCATTTTAGTACCTGTTTAAACTAATTCAGTGGCATTAAGAGAATAGTATACGTTAAAAGTGTCTTGGTTCTAAGGAAGGGTTCAGAAGATTACAGTAATCTACCTTGTCCGATCGGTTTAGGGAAGTCAGAAATGTTTCTCTAAGAGGAAGGGGCAGGATGAGAAGACCTCTTCCAGGGAAGGAAGGAAAGAAATTGAAGACAAAGCTCAGGGACGTGGAGGAAGGAGTAACTTGTTGGTCACTCATGCAGCTCTCGTGGTTTTCCTTTCAGCTTTTTTCCTGGTTTATATTTGATATTCTGTTCTTACCCATAGACCTATACTTTTATATTCATTTTTCTCAATTTACTGGCCTCTCTATTCTCTCTTTGCCCAGTGAAAAGATAGGGAAGTGTCCTGAGGCTGAGGGGAGTGGGCAAGCTTATGTCAGATGCTTTTGGAATGAAAACAAACTCAGAATCTTGAGTTGTGACCTCTCCTCAGAAAGAGAATGAAAAGTAGCCAAATCTCCACATGAGAGAGATGTTGGACTATTTTCCAGTGACAACTCCATCTGATTTGTATGAAGTAAGCAGGTTTTCTCTCCAAGAGTTCAAAAAAAAAAAAAAAGATAGTTTCCACTGTTGAATCTGTTTTCCTGATAGTCTCAAGGCTGAAATAATAACAAGTATCAAAATTTACTCTATCTTTTCACTGTATCAAACTCATATATGGAGCATAAACTCACTAATAACCTATCTTTAATAATTTTGAGTTTTCCAAGGGCTTTTGCAAATACAAATGAAAAGGCAAAATCTGTTGATTAAGGAGCTGTGTAAAATCCCTGAGCTATTGGGAAACCACAAAATAGAAATGATAAAATATCTACTTCGTACAGTTGTTTTGATTCATGAGATGAAATTTATGAAACCTTTTTGGATCCTCTAAGGTTTTACATGACTATCAAATATTATCGTTGGATAATAGCCCATTTGGAATTAATAATGTCCTTAATCTGGACCTATGTATCTTCGTTATTTTACTACGTCTTTGCATCCTTGGATTGTTTGTACATTTTTGTGTGTGTGTGTGTGTGTGTGTGTGTCTTTTTAGGGCCACACCTACAGCTATGGAAGTTCTCAGGACAGGTGTAGAATCGGAGAACTATTGGAACTATCAGATCCAGAACACTGGATCTGAGCCTCTCTGTGTCCCACACAGCAGTTGGTGGCAACGCCAGGTCCTTAACCCACTGAGGTAGGCCAGGGATCGAACCTGCGTCCTCATGGATACTTGTTAGGTTCTTAACCTGCTGTGTGAGCCACAATGGGAACTCCCTGTATATTTTTTAAATATAGCATTTAATAGAAAAAGAGTCTTTGCACTCACTGCTTTGACTGAGGTGTAGTACATGGGCCTTGGAGTTAGCTGGACCTTTTTTTAATTTTGGTTGAGTCCTAATTCCACTGGGATGGACATGGATATATAACTCCATCTCTCCGAGATTTTCAGCTTTTTAATTTGTAAAAAGGAGACAACATTCATTTCACAACATAGGTTTGCTGTGACTCATGCATGAAATCATGTATTTGAAGCCTGGTACAGTGCCCAGTAGGCAAGCTCCCAAAGCTCTCTTTCCGTAATCATTTGTCCTTCAAATAAATAAATAAATAAATAAATAAATAAATAAATAAATAAAAATCTTAAGGAGTTCCTGTTGTGACTCAGCAGGTTAAGGACCTGATGTTATCTCTGTCAGGATGCAAGTTCTATCCCTGGCCTTGCTCAGTGGGTTCAGGATCTGGCCTTGCCACAAGCTGAGGCATTGGTCACAGATGTGGCTCAGATCCAGTGTTGCCGTGGCTGTGGCACGGGTCTCAGCTGCAGCTCCAATCTGACCCCTATCTCAGGAACTTCCATTTGCTGCGGGTGCAGCCATAAGAAGAAAAATAAGTCTTGGTCCCTTGCTTGGAGGCCGATTATTCCTGTTGTTATCCTCTTAGCATCTGCTCCACTTCTCTTCTGTCATACCTACCTGGATAAATCACGACCCTAGGTGAAACTAGCTGGGTGTGTTCCCCCACCGTCCATGCTCGGGCAGATAAGTACTGCTGAAATAAAAATGACACAGTATCCAAATTTGTCCTATTCAATTTATGGGCTTAACTTCAATGGAGTTGCAGTGCCAGGGGGCACTTTCTAAGATTCCCTCTCACTTTCCTCTCCCATTCCCACAACAGCAATTTCAAACTTTTCTTATTTTCATCAGGCTTTCTCTTTCCTTGCCTCAAACCTCAATGCTAGTTTAAGACTTCACGAGGAATAGAAAAGCCATGTCCTACCTTTTCCTGCCTCCACCTTGGCTAATTAAGAGCGCTTCATCTAGTTCCTCTTCTCTCTCTTAAATCTGTAACTACTACCTTCCGGTTCCTTGTCACCACCACTTAAACATACTTAAGTCTTCATTATTTTTAAGACAAAATCAAAAGGCTTCCCTAGATTTCACACTCTGTTTCTAGCTCGGCCTGCTCTCTCGCTCTCTCTCCTTTCGTTAGCAGACTTTTTGATCACATGCATTTTTCCTCACTTTCTCACCTCCCACTGACTTTTCAGCTTACTGCTGTCTGACTTCCGCAGGTAGAACTCTATTGAAACTATTCTTACCAAGTCTGCAACCTACTTACTCGTTGCAAAATCAACAGGTAGGCATTTTTCTTGATATCTTTTGCTAAATGCCTCGTACTGTAATGTTTCCTACTACTTTAATAGCACATGGCCTGCGCTCTCTCTCTCTCCCTCTCTTTCTGGAGGCTCCCTTACTCCTTTGATTCCATCTGTAACAATAACTGCTAAATCTATATTTACATCTGACATGACTTTCCAGAGTGGCAGAACCATCTGCCTTCTGTACATGTCTTTTTAGCATATTACCTTCAATTGTCCCTGTCTAAATTAGTAATGCACACATTTAAAAAACATAACAAATTTGGAGTTCCCTGGTGGCTCAGCTGGTTAGGGATCCAGCATCATCATTGCAGTGTCTCTTGTGGCTGCTGTGCTGCAGGTTCGAACCCCCAGCTCTGGAACTTCCACATGCCAGAGACATGGCCAAAAATAACCCCTTCTCGTCTCCCATGCTCCATGTTCCAGTTAATCTTTCAGCTAACTGAAAGCTGTAAATCACCATCCTTGCTGCCTCCCTTTCTTCTGCCTCCCATCTACTAGTACTTCATTAATCTCTAGTCCTAGAGATGGATCTCTTCTACGTCTCTCAAATGTCTACTCACAGTCATCCTTATTTTAGCTTCCTAATTCAAGCCCCTAGCATTACTCTCTTTCTTTTACTAGCAAAATGTTCTGTTAATTAGTCTCCTTCCATGGAATCTTGCTTCCTTCTTCTATCTTTCTTTCACACAATAGAGAGTGATCTTTCTAAAATGTAGATTTTATTATGTCACTGTGGCTTAAAATCTTTTAATGGCAAATCATTGCCCTTTAAAGAATATCCAAATATTAAGAAAGACTGCAAAGCCCTTTGGAGTCCTTTAGCTCTTGAACTTCATTTATTTCTTTATTAATGTAACGACTGTGTACTGAATGCCCACTAAATGCCAAGTACCATGTTCTAGGGGATTGGATATTCAGTAGTGAAAAAAAAAATGTTTCTGGCCTTTTGAGAGGTGTGTATTATTCTCAGTTCATCCTTGCTCTCATGGTTTCACTTAAGTAAAATTATTATCCATTTTTTTTAATGGAATCTGCTGCTTTCCCCAGTTTAAAGAGAACTTTGCAGGTGTTGTCTCAGTGAGAGACTGTTTCCTCAATATCCTTCCATCTGATGGCTGCTAAGTCATTTTTGGGCTCAGCTTATATGTTGTTTCCTCTGGGAGTTTGAAAACCTATTGTATTCAGGCAAGGGAAATTGAGAGTCTAACCGTAGAATAGATTTGAGAGACATAGTTTTATTGCACATGGCAAGAAATAGAAAGAGGGGAGTATAGGTTAATGCCAAGATTTCTGGTGTGAGTAGAAGAAGGTTTCATATATAAAGATAAAGATATTGATGGATTGATCATGATTTTTAGCTTCCATGGAACCTCTAACAGGAGGAATTTGATAAGTGAGTCTCAAAATGGTAAAAAATTGTTTGCGTTGAATATAAAGTGTTAATTGAGGTTATGGAGTGGTTAAAGTACTCAGAAAAAGTATAAAACAAGAAGATAATGTTTGTTTCCTTAAGTAATTATGAATTTATAATTATAAATGAATTTATAATTCATTCATTCATAAATTTAAATGAATTTATAATTATAAATTTGTACTCTGTCTCTTACTCATTTTAGAATATAGCAAATAACAAGCTAAAATCAGCTTTTAAAATTTCTACAAGTTAATTTTAGCACCAATTACAAATGCACTCCATTCTCTTCCTTACACAAGAAATAAATCTTTTATATTCACCTGTGGTGTTAAACAGTATTTTGTTTCATTTATCTGTTGAAAACTAAGAAAGGGTAATACAAAACTTCCAAGGTTACAAATAAATTAAGAGTTTTATAATGCTTAACTCTGTTATGTATTTGTAAGAGCTCCCCTGTTTTACAAAGTTTAGCATGATCTTCAGATTTAAATGTATCAGTGTCTCTTGGAGGTATAGAATAGACCTTTTGACTCTAAATATGAAGGCAGTTTCTACTGGTAGCATTTATTATCTGTAAATTTTCAGAGCAGTAAATCTATGTATCTGGCCCTATTGGTGAATAGGAGCCAAAGCAGAGGAAGTCCATCATTACCTGCTTTAAATTCAGAACATTTTTTCACATATTCTTACTATTGTTGTTCTATATAACATATACGTTGAAAGAAACAAAGGGACTTCAACAAACATTTTAAAAAGTCTTTACTAGATTCCTGTTTACCAGTTGAGTAGTTCCTCTGAAAGATCTTAGGAGTTGATAATATAGTTTATAAACTTTTATCAGTAATAATCTGGTGTCCATGAAGTGCTGAATACTATTTCTAAAATTATCTTATACATATGACTTATTAATTTTATTTAAAAAAAGTAATTCATTTTCTTAAACAGCATAGCAATTGGCTAATTTAAATAATCTTATCTATAGATTTCTTCATTTTAACAATTCCTATTTATTTACTTATTTATTAATTTAATCATATATTATAAATGGGAATAAATAGAAAGTATGACAGTAGCTCATTTAATGCCGGCCAAAATTGTGGAATACTAAGACATGCTGCTCCATGTCTTAAAGACTGCTTTTAGATCTGCAGTTTTTCAAATTAAAGCAAAAATAGATTTCTGCTTCGCAAAGAGTAAGATTTTTAAAATTTTATTTTTAAGCCTTTTTTTCAAAAACTGTTCCTAATTATGTGCTTTTCAAATGCCTTTTTCATTATGTAAATGCTTTTAAATCATGAGCTTACAGAGAAGAGTGAGAATTGAAAAATGTTGAGATGTTTTGAAAATTGCATATTCCTTAGCATATCTCAGAATAGGTACTTTAGATGTGTGTGGCATAGTGGTTTATGAATGGTTACCAAAAAGTTACTCCTTGCTATACCAGTCGGAAGTGTAAAAGGAAAAGCAGATCTGCATTGTGTGGGTTTCTTGGAATAATAGCCAAAATGCTCCTTGTTTGGAATGAGCCAATCAGGGGCTGCCTTTGACATGGAGCTCATGAAGCTTTCCCCCACTGGCTGTCCCAGCTTGTGTATTACAGAGTACCAGCTGGCTGATGAACTCAGCAATGCAAATTAAATGCTCACTAACTGAAAATTCCAGTGAAGGTCTGTGTTAATGGACTAAGAACACTGTCTGCTTAAACAATGGAAACATAGGTCTTCTATGGAGTATTTTCTAACTATACTGCATGCATTTGACTGGATTCTTTAACATTTCAAAAGCTTTTTATACCATTTTTCTTCCACAGCATTTTAAGGGGGTAGGTGAGGCATAGGCTGTTATACAAACCGTGATAATGCATATTGATTTGTTAATGGCAAAGCCATTCCTTTAAGATACTTGTTTTAGGGGAAAGTTCAAGATGGTGGTATAGGAACTTACCTCCTCCCATCGACACAGCAAATACATAGCTACGTATAGGTCAGTTTCTTCTGAAATGAACATGAAAATTAGCTGAACACCTCTTACACGACAAAGAAAAAAAAGATCTCATTAAGATGGGTAGTAGAGGCAGAGAAACACTCTAGCTAAAAACCCCACCCCTTATCGTGTCAGCACATAATAAGGAGGAATCTCAGTCGACAGGCACTGCTTCTGGAAGAGCGAGGGATTTATTTATGCCCCACATTAGATACTCTGGCCTCTGGGACCAACACTTGAGAGAAAAGCCCCCGAAACATCTGGCTTAGACAACCAAGGTGCTAACACCTAAGGGTCTCAAAGTGCTGAAGGAAACTGTGACTCCCCTCTTAAAGGGCTTGCAGGCAGCTTCACTCATCCCAAGACTCAGTAAATAACAACACTTTAAAAAACTGCCAAGACTGCATGTGAAGGATGGTTATTAAGGCTCTAAAAGCATTGGCTAGAGGGGCAGGGGCTAATGGAAACACTCCCTGGAGATGGAGGACCTGACAGGTGCCATTGTTACGCTCCCCAGCTACTTGCTGGCACAGGAGGGCAAGTATTGACACTGGGACCAGCAGTCCACTGCATTGCTCAAGCTAGAGAGCCTTGCAAGTTACAGCACTTGGGTGGGCATGTGTGAATGGTTGTGGCATTTGTCTGCTCTGCAGCCAAGGTCTGTGGGTATGAGCAGCTACAACACACAGCTTCTGCCTGGTTAGTGATGGGAAGCACAAGCAGTTACAAAGTTCTGCTCTCAGCCTAAAGCCAGTGGGCACATAGTCAAGACACTCTGATGCTGCATTGCTGAAACCCACAGGCATACATAGTCAAGTCATTTTCTTGACGCCTTCCTAAGGAAGAGAGCAAGCCCCGCCTCCTACACTCTCCAACTACATAGCTGAAGCCAGTAACCATGCGCAATCCATATAGGGAACACTTCTGGATCATTTGTGTCATATTTTACATTCCACATACAAGTGATGTCATGGTATTTGTCTTTCTCTTTCTGGCTTAATTCACTTAGTATGAGAATCTCTAGTTGCATCCATGTTGCTGCAAATGGCATTATTTTGTTCTTTTTTAATGACTGAGTAGAATTCCATTGTGTATATGTACCACATCTTCTTCATCCATTCATCTGTTGATGGACATTTAGGTTTTTCCATGTCTTGTCTATTATGAAAAGTGCTGTGATGAACATGTATTTTTTGAATGAATGTATTGTCCAGATATATGCCTAGGAGTGGGATTGCTGGATCATAAGGTAGATCTATATTTCGTTTCCTGAGGACCCCCCCATACTGTTTTCCATAGTGGTTATTCCAATTTACTTTCCCATCAGCAATGTAGAAGTGTTCCCTTTTCTCCACACCCTAGCATTTGTTATTTGTAGACTTATTAATGATGGCCATTCTGACTGGTATGAGGGGACACCTCAGTGTAGTTTTGGTTTGCATTTCTCTAATAATTAGTAATGTTGACCATTTTTTCATGTGCCTACTGGCCATCATATGTCTTTTTTGGAGAAATTTCTATTTAGTGTTTGGCCCAATTTTTGATTGGATTGTTTATTTTCTTCTTGTTTAGTTGTATGAGTTGTTTGTATGTTATGGATATTAAGATTCTTGTCAGTTGCATTGTTTGCAACTATTTTCTCCCATTCCATAGGCTGTTTTTTTTTTAATGATATCCTTTGCTGTGATCAGATAAATTTAATAGATATATAGAGAACATTCCATCCCCAAACTGTAAAATGCATGTTCTTTTCAAGCACACATGAAACATTCTCCAGGATAGGTGACATATTAGGCCACAAAACAAGTTTCAATGTATTCAAGAAGATTGAAAACATATCACACATCTTTTCTAACCACAACGATAGATCAGTCACTAGAATCAAACTAGAAATCAGTCACAGGAAAACTGGAAAATAAGCCACAAATATATGGAGACTAAGCAACATGCTACTAAAAAATGAGTAGGTCCATGAATAAATCAAAGGAGAATTAAAAAATACCTTGAGACAAATGGGAATGGAAGCACAACTTTTAAAAATCTCTGGGATTTAGCAAAAGGTGTTCTAAAAGTTCATTGTGATATAGGCCTACCTCAAAAAAAAAAAAAAAAAAAAGAGAGAGAGAACAATTTCTAATAAACAATTTAAATTTACATCTTAAAGAAATAGAAAAAAGTACAAATAAAACCCAAAGTCAGTAGAAGGAAGGGAGAATAATAAAGATCAGAGCAAGAAGAAATGAACTCAGACTTAAAAAAAAAGAAAGAATCAATGAAACTAAGAGCTTATTCCCTTGAATGAAATATATATAATTGGTAAATATTTAGCAACTCTTATCAAGAAAAAAGGAGAGAGGTCCCAAATAAATAAAATCAGAAATGGAAAAGGTGTTAGAACTGATCTCACAGGAACAGAAAAAGGATGATATGAACAATTATATCACAACAAATTAGACAACTTAGAAGAAATGTATAAATTCCTAGAAACACACAGTTGTCTAAGAAAATCATGAAGAAATAGAAAAATCTAAACAAACCAATTACTATAAATGAAATTATACCAGCAATTTAAAAACTATCAACAAACAAAAAGTCCAGAACCACACAGTTTCATATATGAATTCTACCAAACATGAAAAGAAGAATTAATACCCATCCTTCTCAAAATATATCAAAAATTTGGAGGGAAAAAGATACTTCTAAACTCATTTTTTGAGACCAGTATTACCCTGATATCAAACCAAACAGAGACATTAAAGGAGGAAAATTATAGGCCAGTATCCCTTATGGATATTGATACAAAAATCCTCAACAAAGGAGTTCCTGTTGTGGCTCAGTGGTAACGAACCCAACTACTATCCATGAGGACATGGGTTCAATCCCTGACACCACTCAGTGGGTTAAGGATATGGTGTTGCTGTGAGCTGTGGTATAGGTCATAGGCATGGCTTGGATCTGGCGTTGCTATGGCTATGGTGTAGGCCTGCACCTGCAGCTCAAATTTGACCCGTAGCCTAGGAACTTCCATGTACCACAGGTGTGGCCCTAAAAAGACACATACACACACACAAATTATTGACAAAATATTAGCAAGACAAATTCAACAATGCATTAAAAGGATCATATGCTAAGATCGAGTGGGATGTATCCCAGGACGCAGGATGGTTCAACATCTGCAAATCATTTAATGTGATGCACCGAATTAACAAAAGGAAGCATAAAAATTATGTGGTCATCTCAATGGATGCAGTAAAAAACATTTGACAAAATTCAATGTTTACTTATGATAAAAACTCTCAACAAAGTTGGCATAGAAGGGACAGATCTCAACATAATAAAAGCCATATATGACAAACTCACAACTAACATCATACTCAGTGGGGAAAATACGAATATCCTTTTAGATCAGAAGCAAGAAAAGGATGCTCATTCTTGCCACCTTTATTCAACATAGTATTGGAAATCCTAGCCACAGTAGTCAGACAAATAAAGGAAATAAAAGGAATCCAAATTGGAAAGGAAGAAGTAAAACAGCCACTATATGCAGATGATGTGATGTGATAAATAGAAAATCCTAAAGATGTCACAAAGAAACTATTAAAGCTCATCAATGAAATTAGAAATGTTGCAGGAGGCAATGAACTTAATAAAGTTGCAGGATAATAATTAATATACCAAAATGGGCTGTGTTTCTGTGCACTGATAATGAACTATCAGAGAACTTAAGAAAAATAAATTCATTACAATTGTATCAAAATAATAAAATAATTAGGGATAAATTTAACAAAGAAGAGGAAAGACCTGTACCCTGAAGACTATAAGGCATTGGTGAAAGAAAGTGAAAACAACACAGATAAATAGAAAGCTCTCCTGTGTTCATGGATTAAAAGAATTAATTGCTAAAAAATGTCCATACTACCTAAAGCAATCTACAGATTCAGTCCAATATCTATCAAAATACCAATGGCATTTTTTTATAGAACTAAAACAAAGAATTCTAAAATTTGTTTAGGACCACAAAAGACCTCAGATAGTTAAGGAAATCTTGAGAAAGAAAAACAAAGCTGGAGGTATCACGCTTCCTGATTAAACAGTATGGTACTGGCATAAAAAACAAACCTATAGAGATCAATGGAGAAGAGAGCTCAGAAAGAAGGCCATACATATATGGTAAATTAACTTATGACAATAGAGGCAAGAATACACAATGGAGAAGAGACAGTCAATAAATGGTGTTAGAAAAAACGAACAGATACATGCCAAACAATGAAATCACTGGATCACTATCTTATACCCTATGAAAAAATAAATTCAAAATTGGTTAAAGACTTGAACGAAAGACAAAACCATAAAAACACCAAGGAGAAAACATAGGAAGCATGCTCTTTGACATCAACCATAGCAATATTTTTTTGGATCTGACTCCTCATGCAAGAGTGACAGAAACAAAAATAAACAAGTAGAACTACCTCAAATTAAAAAGCTTTTGCATAGCGAAGGAAGCCATCAAAAAAAATTAATCTACCAAATGGAAGAAGATATTTGCAACTCATACATCTGATGTGGAGTCAGTATTTGAAATATAAGAAGAATTTATACAACTCAATATCAGCAACCAGATTAAAATAAACGGGCAGAGGACCTGAATAGGCATTTTTCCCCAGAAGACATAGAGATGGTCGACAGATACATGAAAAGATCCTCAACGTTACTAATCATCAGGGAAATGCAGATGAAAACCACAATGTGATATCACCTCATACAGGTCAGAGTAATTATCAAAAAGACAAACAATAACCAATGTTAGTGAAGATGTGAAGAAAAAGGAATCATCACCCACTGTCGGTAGGAATGTAAATTGGCACAGCTACTATGGAAAATGTGAAAATTTCTCAGAAAATTAAAAATAAAACCACCATGCCATCAAGCAATTCTACTGCGGAGTATTTAACCAAAGAAAATGAAAACACTGATTCAAAAGATACATGCACTCTGATGTTCATAAAGCATTGTTTACAGGAGCCAAGATGTGGAAACAACATGGATAAAGGAGACACACACACATACTGGAATATTATTCGGCCGTAAAAAATTGAAATCTTGCTATTTGCAACAACATGAATGAACCTACAGGGTATTATACTGAGTCAGATATAGAAAGACAATTAAGGAGTTCCCACCATGGCTCAGCAGTTAGCGAACCCGACTAGGATCCATGAGGACTTAGGTTCCATCCCTGGCCTTGCTCAGTGGGTTAAGGATCCTGCGTTGCCGTGAGCTGTGGAATACGTTGCAGACGTGGCTCGGATCTAGCATTGCTGTGGCTGTGGTGTAGGCCTGCATCTGTGGCTCCAATTTGACTGCTAGCCTGGGAACTTCCACATGCTGCAGGTACGGCCCTAAAAAACAAAAAGAAAGACAGTTAACATGTGTTTTCACTTAAATGTAGAATCTAAAAACCAAAACAAAGAAAAAGCAGAAAGAGACTTATGGATTCAGAAAAAAAAAAGGTAGCTATCAGAGGGGAGTGGGTTTGGCAAATAGGTGACCATTAAGAGGTACAAGTGTCCAGTTATAAAATAAGTTATGGGGGATATGATATACAGCATCAGGAATATGGTTAATACTATTGTATTAACTTTTATGGTGACAGATGGTAACTAGAATTATTGTGACTATTTTGAAATGTATATAAATATCAAGCTGGTATGATGTACACTTAAAATTAACATGATATTGTTTGTCAATTATACTTTAATAAATGCAAAAAGAAAAGATAGTTTGCTTTGTGGAGGAGAAAACGGAGGCCAGAGACACTAACTGATCTGCTGCAGAGCATATAAAACTGGGCTGATGGTAATGCAGTTCAACTGACTTGCACTTAAAATTGTTTGCTGGACGTTCCCTGGTGGCTCAGTGGGTTAAGGAGCTGGCATGGTCACTGCTGTGGCTCTGGTTACTGCTGTGGTGCAGGTTCGGTCCCTAGCCTGGGAGCATCCACATGCCATGGATGCAGTCAAAAAAAAACTGTTTATCAATTTTTGGCACTCACCATTCACTGGTGAAGCTGTAGGCAGTCAATATAAGAAAATAATTAGTTTTAGACATGAACAAATATAAGGTTAAAAAACTTCAAAAGCTTACTTGGAATTGTTCAGTCATCAAGAGGATATGCTCTCAATTTCTAAAAATTATTATTATTATTATTTGCTCTTTAGAGCCACACCTGAAGCATATACAAGTTCCCAGGCTGGGGGTCAAATCGGAAGCTGTATCTGCTGGCCCACACCACAGCCACAGCAATGCTGGATCCAAGCCGTGTCTATGACCTACACCACAGCTGACAGCAACACCGGATCCCCGACCCACTGAGCAAGGTCAGGGATCAGACCCACATCCTCAGGGATACTAGTCAGATTCGTTTCTTGTGCGCCACAACCAGAACTCCTAAAAAAGTATTCTTTGAGCTAATGTCTGCCTGAAAATCATGCAGTGCAGAGCGCAGCCAGCACCGTGGTTATAGCTATTACATAAGAATTAGTATGCCAGCCTGACCAGGTCTGCATCAGTATCCAGGTGGAAAGTTTCTGCTCTTCACTGGTAAATTCTGGCTCACTTTCACTCATGTGGTTCCAGGCAGCCTCTGTGGTATAATTCCATCAACTCTTTTCCTAGCTTCAAAGCCATGACGTACTATAACAGATCAATTGAATTCTCAGAAAAGAACTGGAATGTGACCCACTTTTCCTCCTTCCTAAGATGCAAATCTTCCGTGCCCTAGTGTTTTCCACTCTCGACAGGAAGTTGAGGACCGAATGCTGAAGAAAGAGAGAACTCATTTCTCAAGTCTTGGAATTTCATACCACTTTTAACGTTTTACTCGCGCTATTCTCTGCTTGACCTCAGTTCAGAACATAGGGTCAGGGTGGTGCATTGGAAGAACATAATGGTAATAGATAATAATTATGAAATAGTGGCACAGCGGTGTCTAGTGTTTCTTGAGACCTTACTCTCCCTCTCTTCTCAGGTCCTGTGAAAAGCTTCATGTGCACAGTCTCGTACAGATGTTAAGCAGTTAGTCTCAATTGCATACCAGTGAGCCCTGGTGTAGAACTTGACTGCGTGTTGGTATAGCCCTTAAACTTGTGCAGTAACCATTATGCCGTTTCCCTTTCTGGCTCAAATGAAAAGTCAGGAAGTTCAGGAAGAATCCGCATAATATGGGTCCCGGTGAATGGCTGGTTCCAGGAAACTCTGAGTCATTTTAATAGCCAAGATTTATTTCAAAAAAATAAATAAATAACCCCATGGGCAGTTCTTTCCACAAAGAAGTAAAGGAAAGCAAGCCAAGGATGAAGGCAGACATCCAACTACTAATGATGTGTCATAGATGCAATTATGTTCAGTGGTGATGAGGAGGCAGAAATTCCCCTGTGCATTGATTGGGTGCTTTTCTGAACAATTTATGTATGATTTCTGAGCCTTCATTTTTTTCATTTGTAAGATTGGGTTAATAATCTTTTTATCATAGGTTTTAATAGGGATTGGACACCCATACATATACACACACATTTGTAGTATCTAGAATAGCTCCTAAACTTAGTAGCCACAGTGTAAATATTAATTCTAGCCACTGTCCTGATACCTACCTCGTCGGCTGTTCCCAAAGAGGCCAGTGTAGGTCTGATAATACCAGAGCTGTGGGTGGCAAGAACCAAGAGCCCTGCAAACCTGACCAAGAGGTTAGGCAAAGAAACACAGCAGACAGGGGCATAGCTTCAATCCAGACAGTAAACTCAGGATGTTTGAAACCAGTCGAGCTGGAGGACACCAAGTACCTCCCTTAAATCATCAAAGTAATAGGATTGAAACCGGGCAGCCAGGAAGGGACCAAGTGTCACGTATATACTGGGCAAAGTGAGGGCCTTGGACAAGGATGTAGAATCCAGATCCTACAAGCTGACAAGGTTTGCGGGTCAGGGTCGGGAATCTATGCAATTCTAGATAACAGATTTGTAGCTCCTGCCAAAATGAGATCTTTGGACAAAAATAGCATCACTGCCTGTCATGAAGGGCACAGACTATTTGCTCAGGTGCTATTCAGTCCCAGAGCATATGGGACATTTAAGTAGGTATCCCTGTATGGAAAGAGAATAAAGAATTTTAGATATGAGGTTTCCTAATGGAGGAAGGACGTCTGTATTGTGGTCTAGGACCACTGGATTTCTTCTAACGGGGCAATAGAGTGTCTGCACTGTCTTGGGCAGCTGAGAAAGAAGCTGCAGTCTTTTTGCGTTCAGACTCCCTAGCCAGATCACAAAGCAAGCTAAGCTCAGTGCCCTTTGTCCAATCGAGACGATATAAGACATGCCTACTGGAACTACATATTTGTCTAGTTGTTATGAATACATAAAAGGCATTTAGCCTGTTTTTATAGGACCTAAGATAACTAGTTAACAACTGAAAGTTATTCCACCAAATTTAAGGCTGAGAAACTGAGGCACAGAGAGGTTAGTTTCCTAGGTTATTCAGCGAAGTTTAGGAAAGCCACAATTTTGCTAAGCAGTCTGGCTTCAGAGATAATGCATTTAACCGCCACGTTGTGTTTCAATTTAGAGAAACAAGTTCCATCTAACACCTAAATCTCCGGGAAAGTGAAACAAAGGAAAGATTGTTCTTTTCCTCCCTCCCACCCCCCCTTTTTTTTTTGGTACTTCCTAATGTGCCCTCAATCTGTTCATTTTCCTGTATGTTAGAGTTGCTGTCTCTTTTCATAGAAGTGAAGCATATTAATTTTAACTCTGAACTTATTCCTAAAAAAAGACTAATTTTTCAAAGACATAATAACGTGTATTCGTTCCACGATATATTTTGAGACATAAAACGTGGAAGTGAAAGATTCTGACAAGGTGGTTAGCATCTGTTCTGGAACAGGCTCTTTGTTTTATAAGAAACAGAACCCTTCTCAAACTAGTTCAAATAAAATTTGAGCTTTACTGTAAGTTTCCAGTGAAACCTCAAAAAATTCTGGAAATAAGGCGACACTAAACTTACAGCAAGCCAGACCCAGGGCTTGTTCTGGTGACCAGAAGAGCAGAGTTCCAGTCTGCTGGGGGACTGTCCACAGCCCTGCTTGTTATGGGCTATGATGTTTGCACAAGTCACGTGTATGACAGGAGATCAAAATGCAGGCATCAAAAGGTGAGATGGGTCAATTAGTTTCATTTCTCAAAAATTTAAATTCAGACATTAATGTACAGGGGAATCTGTGGTACTTGGTAACTGGATAGAAACATGCGGAGGCAGACCCAGTATTGAAAATGGCCCCTAACGTAACAATAATGCTACTGGATTTTCATGACATACAAAATATAATCTTGCACTATTGTTTTTGTAATGTGGCCTATGTTCTCTGTTGATCTGGAGTAAATTTGTTTAGCCTCATAGGATGTACTTGCTAAACTGATGTACAAAGAAACCTATTTGTCATGTCACAAAAATTTGATCAGTAGGATGCATCTGAAGAGCCATGCAGATACTTTGCCAACTCCATAAAAATGTGAGCTAAGTAGCATACTTCATAGTTTCAAGTCCTAGTATTGTCAGATGTAAAATGCAAAATGAATTCTAAATAATTTTCATTATTTATCGGTGATAGTAACAACCTTGTCAACATCCCTTACTGTCCCTTTTTGGGTTTTAAATATGATCAAAACATAGTTATTAGGCCAAAATGAATCCTCATCATCGAATGATTTTTCAGACTTATCTGTAGTACCAATACAATGCATATAACAATAAAGATATACTGTTATCTTTAGATTAATCCAAGAGTATAACTCTTTTAATTTCTATCAGTTCACATCCAAGAACTAAAGATACATCTGTGAGCAGAATTAGAAAGTCAAAGGATGTGGTTTCTGAAAAGAGACAGTAGAGCAGACCTGCCCCTGATCGTTCTAATTTAACTTTCTAGGCTTATATTTTACAAGTATTTATACGTACTCCTGGCTAGATGAAGCCCTGCATCCAAGAAGTTTAGCATTTTATAAACTTAACCATTATGGTTCTGTATTTTCATTTCACTTCACAAAGGAATTACTGAATGCCAAAGGGCCTGATGGCAGCGTAGCATTTGTATCTGTCATAGGCTATGTTCAGTGTGCTGAGTCTGGACAGATTTGACTGTGAGTATAAAGTGTATTTTACTATGTGTCTAATAAAATTTCTGTAATTTGAATTGTGACTAGGAGAGCTTGGAGAGACTATAGAAATTTAGTCTCAATTGTAGAAAATCTTTCTGAACTCTGGGGGGCATAAAATGTACTGGATAAAAACTTGAATTTCAGAAACAGATGAACCATAATCAAAAAATGGAGTTCCCTTCATGTCTCAGTGGAAACGAACCTGACTAGTATCCATGACGACACAGGTTCGATCCCTGGCTTCGCTTAGTGGGTTAAGGATCCAATGTTGCCGTAAGCTGTGGTGTAGGTCGCAGACACGGCTCGGATCTGGCGTTGCTGTGGCTGTGGTGTAGACCAGCAGCTACAGCTCCAATTCGACCCCTAGCCTGGGAACTTCCATATGCTGCACATGTGGCCCTAAAAAGACAAAAAATAAAAATTAAGATGTATTTGACACTTAACCTCTTTAAGACTCCATTTCTGCATCTGTGAAATGGAGGTAATGACAGTCCACAACCTACATAACTATTTGTTACCGTGAGGATCAAATGAGGTACTGCAGCTATATCCTGGAGTAACATAGAAGGTAGTACTATAAATGCTACGTGTAGATCATAGGACAGGAAATATTGAATAAGAAGGTAAAGAGTTAACAATCAAAACAGTGTAAAAACTAGAAATAATTCCGGCTATTTTTAGAGCTCAAAACTTGTAGTCTGAAAGTTCAAAGTTCAAGTAAAGTACTTATCATTATTGCCTTTTTGATGTTTTAAAATGGTTATCTCTTGAAACTGCCTTAGGGCGGAAATACATGAACTGAAAATAATGGTTAAAATATGGAAAACCTGAAACAGAAACAGCCCTGGTAATGTCCAAGGACTGAATAACTGAGATGATGTTCCTCAAACCCAGGGTGAATCAGCAAATTGTAATCCAGCAAATGAGTTACTAGCTACTGTTTAGAAAATATTATCAATCAGTTATTTAGAAGAGATAGGGAAAATGTGAATCCCAGCACACAATTGATAGAAAACCAAGGCAGCTTGTTTAACCTTTGATCTTCCACTTAAAATGTGTTTTGAGAAACCACGTAGTGAGGCTGCTTTGCGTCTGGAAAGCTGCAGAACATGATGGCCAGTTGCAGGAAGTCACAAAAGGCAAAAGAGTTAAAACTCAGGGAAAGAGTGGGACCCCTTGCTCAAAAGAAGCAACTGGTGTTAAGGAGAAAGTCCTGGTCCTTTTTACACTTGAATCATCTTGAACGACTTTCTGGCTGAGTAATCAGAAAAAAGAAAACATCTCGAAACAGTGACCTGGAGGGGATCACTTGCTTT